>JANAVB010038101.1:0-69038 GCA_029216955.1 Iris pallida
ACGAAACCTATAAGATCTATTCAACCACAATGAAGAGGAAGAGACGATCATTTCACTAAAAAGATGAGCAATCAATCTACAATGGCCATAACATTGTAGTTATGGATTTAATAGATAGTGTGATAGGATATACGTGAATACTTTAACATTTTGGTAGGTGTACTTACTAGAAAAACTAGAGGATTAGTCATGCAATTATCATTATTTTTACACACATTTAGCACTCTTTGGTAAATACTACAAGAATAATGATCAATATCTACCAATGAGTAGTTGATCATTCCCCAGGTATTGGGAGTATGATGAACCCTAGGATAATCAGGTAACTAGAGGAAGTTAATCTACCTGCTGAAAGAATCTAATCTGGAATCCTATAAAGCTCAAGGAGCTTAATCTGTATCAGAAAGGATCATGGAACTGTACATGTCAATCGCACTTTCGAGAGAAATGTTTGTGTTTCAACTGAACAACTTGTTATTCTAGTGAAGGATAATCCTAAGTCGAATAAACTATCTTACTGGCAAAAGTGTTTTTATACTATGATAAACAGAGAAATACAAGATACCTTTAATGAGAATATCACTATACAACCAAATGAATCATTGTCATCAATTTTGTCTTAAACATTTTTAGATACTTCATAGTTCAAAGATTACATAAGAAAAATTAATCTACCTTATATGACAATTATATAATAATATGTGATTAGTTGTCAATTAAATTTATGTATCTCATTAGTAGTACCACTGGTCCTGAAAAACAAATTCAGGCTACCAAGTAAAAAATGTGTAAGTTCTAATACAACTACCACTCCTCCCTGGAACTTAATCTTTAAATGCAAGTACCATTAATTCACTATGAAGGATGAGCTTAGATGCATTTGCAGCCAAAATGCCCGACTTAATTATATGTGACTAGTTGGTGATCCGTGCCGTTGGCACTGCAACCCGTGCCTCTCGACACTCCCTTGTATATTTTATTTTATCCGATAAATAACAATAAACAAAATGTCAAAGTAAAATACATTCCAAATGAATTAAATCTATAGATGATAATAAGAAAAAGGAACATATACAATTCAATGAAACATTAGGAGTTTAGTATGGTTTCGATATGATTTAAAAAATTTAAGAATACAAAGTTGAAAAATAGAGAGTCAATCAATTAATCAACTTAAGAATGGATTTATCTACAAAATTGTGGGACCAACTATTAATTAATTGCCAGAATAATTAAACAGGGAGGGAGGGAGGGAGAGTTAATTAAGTAGAGGGGGCGGGGGAGGTCAACTATTAATTAATTGGTAGAATAACACACACACACACACACACACACACACGAGAGAGAGAGAGAGAGAGAGAGAGAGGAGAGAGATAGAGAGAGAGAGAGAGAGAGAGAGAGATAAGTATATATAGAGAGAGTTCTAAACCATTGGATGTGCTTAGTTGTTTAATCTTGGCCGTGCTTTTGTCTTTATCTTTTTTGCGGAAAACACTATCTTCTTTATTATATTGGAGAGGCCGAGGGAGATATAAACCCTTAGGCCCAAGGGCGGAGCCAGGATTTAAGTTTACCCCGGGCTGAAGATAAAATACACTAAAAAAAATTTACACATAAAATATTTCTTATAATGCCATCATAATCCAAATGTCTGAATTCCATAAGTGAACATGTAGCTTAAGACAATTACAAAAAGTCAAAACATCCTTGTCATACATAAGATGAGAAATTAAAAAAAAAAACTCTTAGAATAAAGATAAGAGCTAATTATCTGCTTTCTTTGCTTCTGCCTTCCAAAACTCTCCTCCAACTTCTTATATCCATGAAAAAAATCTACCACAAAATAAATTTCAATCACAAACAAATAAAGAGAATGAAAGAGAACAATATAGTAATAAATACAACACTTACTAGCGAAATTGGACTCGTCGATCCTTCCAGGAAGCAAAAGCATCTATTATCGAATCTGTATCGATCATTTCGTTATTTCTCTTTCGATGTAGACAACCATTGAATCGCTCAAGTACTCATCTTCCATCTTGTTACGAAGAGTACTTTTGATGTGTTTCATAGCTGAAAAAGCACGTTCCGTAGTTGCCGTAGAAACAGGAAGAGTCAAAACAAGACGAATCAACCTATCGATCAAATTATAAGTCTCCGCCTTATTTGTCTCAATTAACCCACGACACAATTCTGAAATTGTCGACATATTCTGAAAGTTCTCGTGGTGAACCACATCAAGTCGATAATGATCTAACTGATACTTCAAATGATGCATGTCTTGCCCGCTAAAATCACCTGGATAAAACTTCTCAGCAAGTAAAAGAATACGATCAGGGTCGAAAGCTTTAAAGTTGTCCCTAGGATCCAAAGCAGAGCTAAGCATAAGCAGTTCCATCGACTCTTCATTGAATCTAGAATGCAACTCATCCAACTGATAATCAATCGTAGCATTAAATATGTCAATGCGGTAGTGATGCTCAACTGTGATGTGATCATTCTGTTGGCAAGAACGTCCGGTAGCTTCTTTGTGCCGACTGCTCATATCAGGTATATCTACATCAAACTTGGCACAAATTGATTTAACATGGCCAAGGAGATAATCAAAACCTTCTTCTGTAGTGTTTGAAGTAATACTTTTGTCGATGAGACTAAATTCACTGCATTCAAAATATCTAAAGATTTATGTTGCAACGTTCGACAAAGCATATCTGTAATCCCCATAATCTTCTGCATAAGATGCAATATGAATATAAAATCAAAGGATCTCATTGCCATTATAGAACCACAAGCTTCCCCTCGAATTGTATTTGTAGATCCTTCTTTAACCAAGGATTTCAGCACAATGATAGTCGCACCATACATATCTATCAAACTACAAATAGAGTCAAAATGTGAACTCCAACGAGTAGTACCAGCTCGATGCAAACTACCCATTTGATTAGCCCCTCTACCTGTCTCACGTTCACCACTAGCTATGTCACATTCAATCTCAATAGCTTGCGCAGATCGTAGCTCGGTAAGCCGCTTAGGAGATGCACTAATCAAATTGACAATACATGTCAATTTTGAAAAGAATAGCCAAACTGACATTTGATTCCCGGCAGCTGCAACTAATGCAAGTTGTAAACGATGAGCAAAACAATGAACAATAGTGCATACTCACAATCACTACGAAATAAAGCTTGCAGTCCATTCCAGGCACCACGCATATTGCTGGCACCATCATATCCCTGACCTCGTAAATCTCGGATGTGCAAATTGTGCCGAGTGAGAACTTTTGAGATTTTCTTCTTGAGAGTTAAAGCACTAGTATCTTTAACATGTACAATCTCAAAGAACCGCTCTTGCAAGTTTCCGTGAATATCTACAAATCTAAGAACAATCGCCATTTGTTCTTTATTAGACGCATCCTTTGCTTCATCAACCAAGATACAAAACCTCGCATCTCCAACTTCCTCACGAATTTTGTTTCTCACTTTCGTAGCAAGAATATGCAAAACATCTTTTTGGATCATAGGGACGTATAAGTTGCATTTCCCGGAGCTTTCTCTAAGACAACATTATCAACCTCAACATTCAACTTTGCCATCAAACTAATCATCTCAATTAGGTTACCACGGTTCTTTGACTTTAAAGATTCATCATGGCCTCTCAAAGCACATCCTTGTAAAGTAAGCCAACGAATACTATCGATGGTAGTCTTAAGACACAATCTATTTTTCTCAATATTTTCCGAACTTTGAGCATTCATGACTTTGTCGATGTGCCGAGATGTATTCTTCAATGCCTCAACATTTCTCACAGCATTGTTGTGGGAGAAGTTGGACATCCTATATGTGCCAAGAATACACATTTGGCTCCATTATTTACTCGTTTCCAGCTATTGAAACCTTCAACGGTAAATGTAGGATGTAGAGGTTCACGATCTTGAAAAACAAAGCAGGGAAAGCAAAATGCCGCATCCTTTGAAATAGAGTACTCTAACCAAGGAAATTTTATAAACCAACTTTGTTGAAATCGGCGGTTTTGAACTCCGGTTTTAGTCCTCGGATACTCAGCCAAGATAGGTTGATTTGGTCCCCATTTTATATAAGCACGTCTTACTTCATCTTGATTATAAACCGGATGCTTCCATATTGGAATACGTAGTGCAGGATCTCGTTCAAGTTCATTCTCATCAAATGCAATCCGTGGAATCTTCGCAGGATGTTGAGATTCTATAATAATTATAGGAACATCGACCCTCGTTGATGTTTCTACTTGAGTCGTAGGCTCACGAGTAGATTTGGAGCCGGAAGATGCTCCAATTGTTGATGTTTCTTCTCCAAGTTTCTTTTTGAAAAACGAAAAAATAGTTTTCGTTTTTTTTGGTTCTTGATTTTCCATCCTAATAAATAGAAAGATTGTATCAGTTATGTTATCAAAAGAGGTATCATGGTCCGAAAATTTGTCCCTTACAACAATTTGAAGTAAAACTGTATCAGTTATCGATTTCATAACAATTTGAAAACTAACAATAAATCCAAGAATCAATTTCACAAGTATCAGTTAGTAGTTACCAATTTCACAAGAAAAGCTATTATCAGTTATCAATTTCATAAACTTAACAATTAACAATACTAGCAACAATTTTGCAAAAAAAAAAAAATACTAGCAACAATTTCATAAACTTAACAATTAACAATACTAGCAACAATTAACAATACTAGCAACAATTTTGAACAGACATAACAAAAGAAGAAAAAAATTGACATATTAAGCAATTACTTGGAAAAAAAAATATTAAGCAATTAATTTCTTGAAGAAGAAAAAAAACCTGTGCGGCGTGCGGCGTCAGCGGCGTGCGACGTCAGCGGCGTGCGGCGTCAGGGCCGTTTGATCCGAACGTCTGATCCGAACGTCGGCACTCCCGAGGAGATCGCCGCCGTCGAGAAGGCGCGGGAAGATTTCCGTGCCAAGTTGCCAACCGCTTCAAGGTGAAGCACGCGCCGACCTCCTCTGGAGGATGCTGGTATTATGTATATGTATAGAATTATAGAAATAAGCTGCTAGCCTGCTATTGCATGTATCGCGCGTGCGGCGTGCCCTAAATTAATGGGTTTGCGCCGGGTGGGTTAGTAAAGGTTAATGGGTGGGCTGGCAGAAGCTTACATACTAAAAAAAAAAAAAAAAAAAATTTTTGGGGTTGGGTGGGCTGGAGCCCACCCCAGCCCACCAGTAAATCCGCCCATGCTTAGGCCCAATTCCCATGTCAAACGACAGGTTATTTTTACAAAACAGCCATTTGTCTGCGTTTGGATCCAGTGTGGAGAAACATCTCACAAATCCATTAGTTACTGGAAACCTTTCTATGATCAAGATCCTAACAAGTCTTTTTTCTCTCAGACGGAACTCGAATATGTCGACTATGCTGCCCTAAATTAATCAAGAAGACGATATTATTTATGCTGTCAGTGTGCTTCAATCGGCACCTCCTTCTTGTAAATCCGGTTCTCAATGTCTAGACACACTCCTCAGCAAGAACCAAAAGGTTATAGACATTGCCACATTGAATCCTGAGACTGGAATGGGAGCGAAACAATACTTGGCCTACTGGAAGAATGAAGAAGAAAAAGATCCATTTTGGCGGCGCATGGGAAAGGTTCAAGAAATTAAAGGAGAAGTTTGATCCTCTGCATATCATGACTCCTGGTCAACGATTTTTTCCGAGAAAGTTGATTGAGAGCTGAGCCTTGTTATCATGATATTGCATTACCTCTTTCCAGTATAGATTGCTTTTTAGAGTTCTCAAATGAAAGGCTATGATTTAACAACTCTTTTGGTCAGGTAATGCAATGCATTTTTATAAGTTGGAAGGACTCAGCTGTTCCTTGTTTAAAAGAAAAAACGAACATAAAATCTGAATCTTTTGCTTATGCACTTTGTATTACTTATTAACAGAGGATAGGCTATGTCCATCTTTATACTAAACTCTAAACATTACAACAACAACAAAGCCCATATTCCAATTTTTTTGGGTCAGTTCTCTTAAGGGCCATGTCCTCTATGTCCTCTGTAACCGCGACAAAAATCATATTCGTCTTTAGAACTTCAATCCATGTTCGATTTGTCCTACCTCTAGTCCTACTTGCTCCTTTCACTACTATTTTATCACTCCTCACCCAAGCATATGTCCAAAGACTCCAAACCATCTAAAACAATTTTCTCTCGTCTTGTGCTTAATTGGTGTCACTTCTAACTTCTCACAAATACACTCATTGCTTATCCTTTCTTTTAATGTATTGTCACTCGTCCATCTTAGCATTTTCATTTCTTCTACACTAATTTTTGGATATGTTGTTTCTTAATTGTCCAACACTCTGAACCATAAAGCATAGTTGGCCTTACATAAGTTAAGTAAAAGACAAACTACCCAGGAAGTGGTAAAAGGAGGAACTCAACAAAAACTCCCATGCTTTCCTCTCAAAGCTAGGGTCAGTTCAAATTGTAATATACTAATATCCGACTAATATATATATATATATATATATATATATATATATATATATATATATATATGCGGGTTCACATATCCTATGCAGTTTTACCTTGTACAGATAATATCATGGCAGTCATCTGGCATAGTCTAAGGAATATAATTTTTGTTAATAATCTGAAAATATTCTGAAAATGAGAAGTCGCCTTCGGTGACAGATAACTATAATGTTTTTAAAGTAACAGCTCACTTGTATGGCTATGAATACTTGAGAAGAAATGATCAAGAACACATAGAGGTTATGCAGTAGATAGTCACTACTTGAGAAACAATATTTACTTCAAAATGCCAGACAGAAATCTAAAACTAACTTAAGCCCATAAAGGAAAATTATTTACAGGGCTTTATCCATACTGTATTTTCAAAGAATAAAGACAAAAATGTAACATAACTACCAAAATTGAATTTTTAAGATATAAACTATGAAGGACCTCACCAATAATCTCCACAAGAACAAGCTCCATGTCTAAAATGGTGAAACCGACTTGCGTCTCTCACGACGATCGCCCTCTTCGTCACCACCGTCACCATCTTTATTGCTCCGTGGCAATCGTCGCAAACCCGGTGGCCCTGCACGACTTGCAGGGGACTCGAGCTCGAAGTACTGATGAGACCAAAGGCTATGGCTAACTTCTCACTGTGACACTCTGAACCCCTCTGTTCTTCCACCCCCACATCTGGGAGGAAGCATTCTCCTCCACCGTGGGCATAGCCCAATGTACCAATCTCCTCCATCACCTCACCCAATTTCTTGTAGATTTCGGAGCTCTTCGGATGAGATGTGTCCCCGAAAGCGAATTCATGGGGTTGCTTCTTCACTTCAATCCAACTACATGCCGGAAGCAATCGCAGGCCCCTTCTCTTCATTACTTCTAAGACATTAGCAGCATCAGACACTCTCCCTGAACCATTGTAGATGTTTAGAAGAACAATGTAGTTGCTCAGCTTCTCGGGCTCCATCCAGAACAGTTTCTCGGCTGCGAATTTTCCGAGCTCGAGGTTCTCGTTGACCCTACAAGCCGTGAGTAGCGCGGCCCACATGTTTTCCGTCGGGGGGAACGGTGCGTTCTTGATCAGATCGAGAGCTTCGTCCAAACGCCCCTCTCGTCCCAACAAATCGACCATGGAAGCGAAATGCATAGCTCTCGGCTTCGTTCTAGGATCCTCTGCCATGGATTTGAAGATCTCCAGACCTTTGCCCGACAGCCCGGAAGAACTGCATGCATTTAGAACGGCAAGAAAAGTCACCTGGTTCGGGACTAATCCCTTCTTCTCCGTCAATCTATCAAACAAGGCAACGGCTTCTTCGCCCATGCCATGGGCGCCATACCCACCAATTAAAGCGTTCCACGAACGCAAATTCCTGCGAGGCATCCTATCGAAGACGTTCCTCGCATCCTCCATCCTACCCCACTTGCGATACAGATCAATCAGCGCAGTGTTTGCCACTAGATCTGCCCCATACCCGTTCCGGACCATGCCGGCATGGGCTTGCTTGGCGTGCTCCAAAGAACCCAACCGAGCACAGATTCGGATAACCGTAGAGTAGGTGAACTGATCCGTCCTGACACCCGACTTCTGCATCTCGTAGTACAGGCCAAGAGCGTCCTCGCTGTAGCCGTGAAGGGCGTACCCGGCTACAATCGTATTCCACGCGACCACGTTCTTTTCCGGCATCTCGTCAAAGACCCACCGAGCTTCGTCAATGCAGCCACAGTTGCTGTACATATCAATCAAAGCGCTAGACACGAAAATATTATCGCACAAACCCAATTTGAACCCTGCGGAGTGCAACTGGCTACCGAGAAACACAGAGCCCAAGCCGGTACAAGCCTGGACCCCGAACACCAGCGACCGGGATCCGACAGCTTCCGGAATCTCCTCCAACATCAGCAGAAATAAGCGGAACGCCTCCTCGAACGACCTCTCTCCCAGGAGGCCCGAAATCATGGTGTTCCAAGAAACGGCGTTCCTTTCGGGCATTTCTTCGAACAGCCTCCGGGCATCGGAGACCAGCCCGCACTTCAAGTACATAAGGAGGACCCGGTTCCTGGCGTACTGGTCGAACTGGAACCCGGTGTCGACCATGTGCCGGAACACCGACCTGGCGGCGCCGGGCGACCGGAGGCCGATGCAGGCGTTGGCCAACGCGTCGTAGGTGGCGGAAGAAAGGCTTTCCTCGTCGCCCCCGCCGCACTGCAAGATCTCGAAGAGCTCGAGTGCCTCTCTGGACTTTCCGAAGAATGCCAGCCTCTCAAGCTGGGCGGAGAGGGAGGAGGAGGGGGGTGGTGCAGTGACGGGTTTGACGGTTTCGGCGGCGACGTGCTTCGGTCTTGGCTTCAGGGACGTGCAGTGGACTATAAAAGACGGCGCTTTTCTCTTCGGGAAGGGGAAAGTTGGGATTTTTATGGGTTTTGGGGGGTTGGGAGTAGCGGAGAGAGAAGGGTTTCTGTGGGGTTTTGGAGCTGAGTGCATGGCGAAGAGAGTGGTGAAGTTGGCTTCCATTGGAGAGAGAGGTTGGAGTGGAATCTATGGAGAGGAAGAAGAAAAGTTGGGGATTTTATTCTTCTTTCTTCTTCTCATTTGTCTAAGAATGGAACTCCTTTTTGTGTTTGGATTTTGAGGGCCGTTAGACCATCCCCAAGGGTTTACCTAACTTAGCCCAATTAATGTTTTAAAATTAAAAATCGAACCGGAGATCAATCCAACCGCGGGATTGAACCAATTATATATACTTACAATCTTACATTGAATTAAACTTGATATCCTCAACTATTTGAATTTTTCAACTTAATACCCTAAACTTTGATAGACATCAACTTGATACTCTCTCTCTCTCTCTCTCTCTCTCTCTCTCTCTCTCTCCCAAACAGTGTTAACCGAGTTAGCAAATGACCAAAATACCCTTCCCAAAACCCCCTCCCTCCAGCAGCCGCCCTTTCTCCCGCGGGCAGCCGGAGGGGAGGATGCACAGCCTCGAGCAGCCGCACGGTGGAGGCGTGAGCGTGCGTGAGAAGTGGGGGGGGGGGGTGGGGGGGGGGGGGGGGGGGGGGGGGGGGGGGCTGCACGCGACGTGGGAGGGGGCGACTGCGCACGACAGGGGAGGGGGTGCTACTCGTGGTGGGGGAGGGGGGTGGCCGACGTGCGGTGGAGGAGGAGGGGTGTGGCGGGGGTGGAGAAGAGGGTAGGGTGGGGAAAGGATAGTTTAGAAATTTTTTTTTATTATTATTATTATTATTATTATTATTATTTGCATTGAAACTAATGGTTAGGGTGACGGAAGGTACCAAGTTAAAAATATTAGTTGAGAGAAGGTATTAAGTTAGTACCTATCAAAATTTAGGATATCAAGTTAAAAAACTCAATAGTTGATGATAAGTTGTAATTTAGCCTATATATTATAGTAGAAAACTACATATACTACTTAGAAGTTTGCATATTTAGTTTACCGTACTAAAATTAGTCAAGAAGCAAACATATTAACCAGTATTTTAAAAATCGGATCAGACCTACTGGTTCAACCGGTTGACCTATGAACCAGTAGCTTTTCCGAGTCAGATCAGCGTTGACCCATTGTTTTTTTAAAAACCGGCTGTAAATGAATATCTATGTAAAAATAAAAGTGTCCAAAAGGAATTGAACTCTGACCACTTACATTAATCCAGTGGTTGAACTAATGAACGGAAAGTAGCCTTTCCAGAAGAAGTTTTTAGAATTTACCAGAACTTGTAACCCAGGAATTTAAGCATGATGCACTCTTTTTCTGAAAACTGAGGTAATTCATCCTCATCTGTCAAAATATCTCACATTGCTAATGTCAAAGATAGTGTACAGTAAGAAAAGTTGAAAGTATATCCGTACTGCTAAGAAAAAGAAAGATATCTTGGCAAGAAACAAAGACTTCTGTGCACTATAAGGATTCCAGATATATATGTCTCCTTCCATAAGCTCCAGAAATTCGCGAAAGCAGAAGATCCATAGCCATGAAATTCTCTCAGTATTAACAAAGGGAGGAACAAGATTCGGCACGAATCAGCCCTTCAGGATGCAGATTAACACAAGCCTCATTTCTTCATCCGTGGCGGCCAACCGCCAATAACAAGGGGGAGGCCTGAATTATACAGCATTGATATTGAAAAGGTTCAGCTTAATTTCCAAGAGATCCAACCTAAATAAGCAGAAACATATCTTCCTTCATTAGTATCATCCTCTTTGCTCTCTTAAAATCAGCAAAATAGAAAGCGCCCTTATAACGAATATTTAACAAGCTCGAAATTAACATAACATCACATTTTAAAGGTTAGTATAAGCTCAAGTGTAAGAATTACCTGTGTCAAACAAGGGACTTCCCGCGCCCCTTTCTTGACACAACTTTCCCCCAGTAAAACTGTTAACCCAACTACAGCTATGGATTCATGGCAATCAGCTCATCATCTTTACATCTTCTAATATCTATCTCCATGGTCATTTCCTCGGAAGCTAAAATGTCGCAGCAATGCCGTCTCGACTATATAACAAAACGTGTAAATGAGAACCCACCGCATTATTTATATGAAAGATCTATCTACCAGAAATCAGAGAAAAATGACGAGTGTAATTTCCATACCTGCCCCATCTCAAATTTTTCTGAGGACACTTTAATCTGATGCAGATCCTTTGTGGAATCCATGCTCTGCTGACAATCTCCAGAGACTCGTCTTTTATAAGTGCTCTCTATCTTACCCTTGGAGTAGAACACACTTCCAAGAAAGAAAGTTGCCGGTCTTTTACATAGATCTTGGGGAATTCCCTTGTATCAAACATAAATAAATTTGGAGAACACCACTTCTCCTCCTCCATGAAGTAAATGTCGGTTGCAAGGACAGCAAGTCCGGGAGGAGTAGTTTGCCTTCGTATATCTGAATAACATAACCCCAGGAAATTGAAACCGTACGTAACTTCAAGGGGTCGTAACAAACAGTTTGCTGGAAAATCCTGCCTGGATCAATAGCTACGGCTTCAAATAAATGCTTCAAGGCCGATGTACGATTCATGCCAGGAAACAATGGATCCACGTAATCCAAATGATGAAGTGATACCACAGGTGCCAACGGATGTGCAGACAACATTCCAAGTAGATCTCCGCGGAGGTCAATCTGATACATGAAGGGAAGTTTAACAGTTGACTTCTCCGATAAACTTGCAGAATAAACAAAACTGAACTTCTCAACATGGTCTGTTAAAAGCATGAATCTGCTCAATCAACAGAGTCCTTTTGGCACAAGATTAGATGCACAAGGTTTCCCTTGTTTTGTATCTAACAATTATTTTTATGCAAAGTTTTATACAATGCACCTAAAGTGGATCATGCCCTCGTAGCCCACTCTTTCAAGCTACTATTTACTTTGCTTAGTTGAAGCTATATGAAATGGATATAGACTACACTTCCGCCTTTCCACTAGACTGAATTGCTACAGCATCGTCTGTATAAACTGACTTATTAGCTGCAATGCTTTTGCTTCAGTAAGTAACTTGACAAGATCTCAAAAGTAGCTTATCAGCTAGAAGGGAGAAAAAAATAGTTGCCATTGTACCAGGATGTCATCAAATTCTTCTAGGTCGGCCCAAAATTTTGCATAAGATGGAAACATATATGCTCTGAGGAAAGAACCATTAACATTTCAAAGATTCATTAACCTTGTGGGTGAGGCACAGAAACCTGCTCTGTCACACACTGGAAGTGGCAAAATTGATGAGATCGGAGTGGATCACTGGATCGCAGAAGTTGCTTACGTGCTACAGATATGTTTGGAAAAGAAGAGAAAAATTCCTGAGGCATGTGTGGACTATGTTATTCTTAACTTTGGCTCTAGAATATGCAACAAACATGGGAAGGGGCTCTCCACTTGCACTACAAATAGCTTCAAGAGGATAATTTCTATACTTGGCACCCTCTTGCTTAGTTTCCAAATAGAATATATTGGCACTCACCTCAGCGACCATCAACTATAAATATTAATCACGTTCAGTATAGGAACTATGGACTCTTAATAACTGAAACAGAAAATGAATCTAAACCAAGTGAGAACCCTAATATGTAAACTCGGATTCAGATCTGATAGTTGGTACCCTCTTGCTTAGTTTGAGCTCGTCTTTCACGATTGCCAACTTGAAAGTTTGGATTTAACCATCTGATTTTTCCAAGAGGCCTAGAACAAGCACAAGAATCAGGTTCTCAATTCAGAGGAAGTTATCAAATTCATCTTGGAATGATATCGCCACTGCCAAAAGACATCTGCATGAGCAGCGTCAAGATCAGTTTCCATCAAATTTTGGACAACATACAAAAAAGGGGAATTAAGTCGAGGATAATAGGAACAACACATGGGATCTTCATTTCCAATATTCATCCAACTATCCGAGAGGTATGGTCATCTTATAGATCCTAAAATCCACAATGATTTTGGTAACTCTCTCATCTCCAAAATCATTACACTGCTAACACAGCTACCTTATCAAGATACAACAACAGTGCTTTTATCCCAAATTTTGGAGTCGGCTATTTGAAACATTTTCCTCCATTCAGTTATGTTAAGGGCTGAGCAGTAACAGAAACCATATCCTTCTATACAACCTCAATCTGAGTTACTTTAGGCCTACCCCAAGTTCTAGCAGCTCCTTTAAGTAACGAATAGATTATCGCACCTAATCAGCTCCAATTTTCCACTAATACACTCATTTTCTTAACAACTGCAACAGTTATTTCCATAATTATAACAAGTAAATTTAGTAGTTCGAGGAAACACATATGAAGAAAGAATCTTACTTGATGGAACCCTGGCTCGTGAGTCATTCCCACCCCCAGCTCCGCTAAGCAAGCAAAAACCCTAGCGTCGCTCCCATACAAATGCCCGTACCTCATCAAGCATGAATCAAGAACCCTAGACAAAACCCTGGCCAAGGGATAACTTATTGCAAACCCTCCACCACCAAAGGCCATATTGAACGAGTTCTTAACATTCTGCTCCACGCTCTCCGATATCCCTCCGATGTAGTGCCACTGTTCCCAATCGTACTTCGCAAGGGTTCCGGCGAGGTTCTCCGGGAAGAACACCGTGTCGTCGTCCCCTAGCACAATCCACCTCACATCACCGTGCGGCAAGCCTATGGGCGGTGAGAATATCAAATTGTCAAACAAGAAAGGTAAGCTACAAAGAGATTACAAAAACAAACTATGTATATATATTTACAGAAATTACATGAAAAATAAGAACATAATTAATTAATGAAAAATTGGATAGTTCAGAGTTTTATATGGAAAAAAAAACTAAAAAATAATTAAGTACTCATATTTCATTAATTGATCTGCTCTTAGTTCATGGTATTTAAGTGCAATTAAGGGTGTGCTTGGTTGCAACCAAGTGAAGTGGAAGCGATAAAAACACACTTTTACGACTTTTCTTATTTGGTAATAAAGAAGTGAAGCTTGATTGTCACTTTTGATGACATAAAGTAGGCTTTGTCCCCTCCAATATTTGGATCTCGCGTCCACCCTTTCAAAGAGGACGTGGGATGAAAGTGGATTATAATAAAATTTTATATTCTCTTTATGTGATAAGTGTACAAATTCACAATTTATGCCATTCCACTTGTATGCTACCAAATATATTAAGTGAGAATTAACAATTCCAAGGGGGGCATTTTTTTTTTTTTTTTTGTAACCAAACGAGACATGTCAAAAACACACTTCAAAAAGTGGACTTTCGTGAAGTCACTTTTTCCAATCCCCCACCTAGATTGCAACCAAACAAAGGTATAACCCAATTGTAAATGAGAAATAATATATATGTAAGCAAAATTAACCTCTTTATAATGATTTTGATTATTCATTTCCACAAATAATCATAAAATCCAATGGTATAACCCCAAAAAGGTTTTTTTTTTTTTTCTTCCTCCCATTTTCATTGAAGACTCAAAATTCAATCTTTACTTATCAGGATCAAAAAAAATATGTTTGCTTATTTTGGCATGCAAGTACCATCAAATCTTCTTATTTACAACTCTACAAGTCCTCGATATAGGCAAACAAATAACACTACTACATGGGGACTTGTACAAAATTTAGGTAAATTTAAGGGACTTCACAGACTAAAAAAAGCAATCTCTCAACGAAAGACGAAATCTTTACTTTGATTGAGAGAGTCGACGAGTTCCTTGACGATCCGGGCGACGCGGACGGCGGAGCGGGACCCGGACTTGAACGCGTAGGGGAACCGGGACGTATCGGCCGACACAACGGCCGGCGGGAGGCCCCCCTCCGCCTCTCGGCCACCGTCGGCCGACGACTCCAGCGGTGAGTCGAGAAAGACCGCGCCTTTGGTGGCCCCCGGCCGCCACCACAGCCGGAGGTAGCCCTTCCGCTTCGGGAAGGTCCTCGAGGAGGAGGCGACGCCGAAGAGCAGATGCCGGACCCCGGTGGCTTCGCCGCCGCCGGAGACATCGCCGACGGCGGCGGCGGTGGTCCGGAAGGGGTTGGTGGGGAAGGAGAGGAGGAGGTAGAGGGCGACGGCGGGGAGGAGGAGGAGGAAAGCTAGGGTTTTGGAGGATGGCATTTTGGTAGTTTTGGGTGGTCTTCGGGATTTGTGGCGGTGGAGGAGGAGGTGGGTCATTGTTTTGTTCTTTCTTGGGGCGAGGAGGACGCAATGACCACAAAAAGTACTTTGGAGGTGGTGGGGTCATGCATGATTTGATAAAAAATTTAGGTGACCTTCATTTAAGAATTCTATATTTCTATAAAAAAAATTATGTGACCTTCATTTTTTTTTTTTTTTTTTTTTCGGCTCGGCAAATGTTAAGGAAGGATTTGAACCTGCACCTTCCACGTCGAGGCTCCCATTGCTATCACTATGCCACAATCCACAGACTATATTTCTATATATAATTTATGTATAATAACACGAAAATGTTAAATGACCCGCAGGGGTGACCGCGCCGCACGCTGCGTGTCACCACCCCACATGCCTTCCATGCTGCCTTTAGGGCCCACCCGCCCTCCACCCAATTAAAGGATGACACATGGCCCGCGGGTCAGAACTGCGGTCCAAACCCGCGGACAACGTAGCATCGTCCATAATAATATTTTGTTAGACTAATTTTTAACATGATAATTTTAGATATTCAAGTTTTTCAACTCGATATCCTAAATTTTAATAATAGACTTAATAATCTGAAAAATCCAAAATAATAAAATATTTTCTTATTCGTGATCACTTTAAATACCACAAAGAGGAGAGAATGGTTAATTTAGTCAAAAAAAAATTATTATTTTATTTTTGTTGAAATGACTTGAAAATATTCAAGGAGGGCAGTGATTGGTACGATAATAAAGTTTAGGATATTATGAGGGCATCAAGTTGAGATTAGGTTTTTATTTTTTAATTTCTATCAACTTATGTTCAATGATGTTATTTAATATCAATGCACGTACAAAAAAATATGTGACATTGTTAACAAAAAATAAATAAAAAATTAAAATATTAAAAATATTTTAATTATGATATGAATATATTTTAATTAGATTTTGTTATAGATATGTTTTTTTTTAGAATTTAGATATGTGTTTAGTTAGATAATATCATGTACTTATTTTACATAGAATTTAAATATTAATATATTTTAGAATTTGTTATATGTTCATGTAGTTAGAAGAATTTTAGAATTTTTATTTTTTCTTAACTATACATAGGCACTAGTTGGAAAGATTTTTTATTTTTTATTAATTAATGGATGATACATACGACTTAGACGGCTAACGGTTCCAAGCCGCATTATATTAGTAGAGATAGAAAATTATAATTGCCAAGAGGCTTTTACATTATTTCTGAATTTTGAATTATAGCTTACTCATAAATTATGGATAATTTTGATAATCTATTTTGAAAATTAATAGACATTGTTAAGCTTTTTTGGCAATTACAGTTCCCTTAATATATTGTTTAATTATTTTGCAGATACTTACAAGAGTTGAATGACCCCAATGCATATCTGAATCTATTGGATATGATCCGAACAGAACCAGACTCAACCTGGACCTGACCGGACTCGACCCCGACACGATTCGAATGAACCCGAGTGATCTAAGACCCAACTCAAGTACGCGCCAACGCACTATTTATTTGTCGGGATTCAAAAATTTTGAAAAATAAAATTTATAGCCCAAATCAAACATGGCAATTGATTTCTCGTTCTAAATATCTCCATAAATAAAATAAAAGTTTTTGGTACCAAATGCACCCTAAATTATTATACGAAAATGATATTTGGTCCACCGTTGGAGGTGACTGTGCTGGCCCGCGTCCACGTGGCGGCCAGCCATTGCAACCCCCTCCCCCCCCCCTCCCCCCTCCGCGCCTAGCACGGGCCTCACCCCTGGTCAGAGGGCCAATGGCGACGTGCCACGTGGCCGTGGGCGGCAAGGACACCCCCCAACGACGGACAAAATAGCATCGTCCATCATTATATCATCCTAAACATGTCCATATTTACTCTTATATTTATTTATTGTATTTTTTAAAAGATAACTACAATTAAATTTTTGATGTTATCTTATGGCTCCTCCAAACCGCCTAAACATATATTCATGACCCGAATTCCATCGTGCCGTGGGCCACGTGTCGGAATAGGCTGAGATTTTTCACCCTTAGGTCATGTTCGATCCGATTCGCTATAATACATGGGCCCGAGAGGTCCGACTAGGACCCGGTCCGTCCCACCAAAATTTTGTGTCGGACAAGCTCGACCTGGCCCACTTGACAACCTTAATAGTCATCAAGCCGAAGCCTTTCCAGTGGGAACTCAAAATATGGACATGGGGGATTGCTAGCTCAATTGACATGGAGGAGTTAGGATGGACCGCGAAGGCTCTATTGGTGCTGAGAGGTAAGGACTTACGGGCCTAGGGATTATCCTAACCCGATGGCTTGTCAGGCTTACCCGAGGGCCGACCCTAAACCCAGACACAATGAGCTTTTCCTTCGATATTTCATGTATTGTACAACTCAACTTGGTTGGAGCTAGGTTCACTAAAAAAAAATTCTTATTTGTGATCGACAAACATTTACGAGGGTTCTTGAAAAAAGTAGTTGCGACAAAAAAAAATTGTTCCATCGGAAGTATCTCATGAAAGTCCATACTAACTCCGATGTAAAATGCGTCCTCGAAAAAGAGCTATATTTTGGTCGTAACTGCTCAATTATTTGCGAATTAAGTTATCAGCGCCAATTCTTTTTCCGACCAGAATAATTCTTTTTCGAAAAAGGATATTATTATTTACGAGAATGTATTGGATCCGTTGAAAGTAGTAGACTAATTGCGAGAACTATTACAGCTCATCGTAAATAGTTCTTTGATTCCAGAATCATCTCGAAACCTAAGATCTCTTGCATTCCATCAAGACATGGATAGCCTTTACGGGGTGTGTAATAATTATTTTTTAAAATTTTATTTCCGGTAAATTTAGGATAGTAAATCTATTCCCATAATTCGCAAAGGAGTTAGATGCCACTTTGACTGAAGCAATATGAAGATTTCGAAATGCTTCAATCACATACATTTGCTGTCGACGGACCGAGTAAGGGCAGCCCCCGTAAAATGCAATTACGTTTGTACAAACTTCTTCTAGGTCGGATGTCGACACGGGATCGGTTGAGGCGATTTGGTGTTCTTAGATCAGGGCCTGATACTTGCGTTATGTGTGGGCAAGATCCGGAATCTATGAAGCATGTATTCTTCAATTGCAAGGTAACAAGGCCGGCCTTGAGCTGATGGGGGCCCGAGACGAAACTTCCAAAATGCATGAATTTTCATACATAATGTAAAAAAAGAGTATAAATAAAACCAAAATTTGTGGTAGTCAAAATTTAAATCAAAGACCTCTTAAATACAAATCTAACTTTATAACCACTAGACCACAATGATTTTGTTAAAAATGACACATGATACATACTAGTTATATTGTATATAGTTCCATGTTGGTGTCCCCCTTTTGTTAGGGGGTCCTGAGCCGTCGTCCGGCCTGTCCTGGGCCAGGGCCGCCCCTGCAAGGTAACTAAACAAATTTGGCAGATGCAAGAATGACGACTTCATCTTCCTGCAGGCGTGGACTACGATATCTCGGAGGTGGTGCGGAGTATAGTCAGTACGAAGCGAATCGGTCTAGCTGCTGCAGTGTGACATGTATGGAGGAAGAGAAATGTACACATTTTTAGTCCGTTTAGACTACAGTTAGGACTTTATTACATAACATTGAATATGATGTGTCATGTATGAGATTATCTCGTGGAGCCGCGAATATTGGGCTGAGATGTATCGAACCTTTTTTGAATTGATTGGGTTCTTTACTATACTGAGCCAAACTGAATGGGTTGTGTGTGCAAAACCAATCAGGTACGTCCCACCTTTACAGACTGCTGGGATGTACATTTGCAAATATGAGACTGCATGCAAGGACATACATACTTTTTGTGATGAACATTGGTACTTTCCTTCCATCAACCCCTCATTCAAAGAAGCAGAAGCTTAGAAGAAGAAGAAGAAGCAGAAGTAGAGGCCATAGGAACACCCATCTTCCCTGCTGGTAGCATATGTATAGTCTTGCACCTAACCTTCTTCAGCCATCTTATACATGTTTTAGGGTCTGCTTGGTAACGGTGATTTCACCGGTTCAGGTAGGGGTGAGCATTATTCGGTTTTGGACTGAAAATCGAACCGAACCGAATAAGAGATTCGATTCGGTTTTAAAAAAATTCGGTTCGATTTCGGTCCAAAACCGAAAACCGAATAAGAAAATTTAGTTTATATATATATATACTAAATATACATAGGTATATACTATAGGTATATACTAAATATATCTAGGTATATTTAGTTATTATAAAAAAGCACAAATAAATCCAAAACCGAATAAACCGAAAACCAAACCGATCTAATTCGGTTCGGTTCGGTTATTGACCAATTCGGTTCGGTTTCGGTTTTGCTTATTCGGTTTCGGTCCAATTCGGTTTTCGGTTATTCGGTTCGGTTGGAACCGAATAAACCGAATGCTCACCCCTAGGTTCAGGGGTGTTTCTGAACCGGCCGTTTATGAAAACTCCTGCTTGGCTTGTTTATTTTTTTTGAGGCACTGGTTTTGATCGGCTGAAAAACCCTCCAAAATCGGTGTAATGCAATTTTGGGTGGCTTTATAAACACCCCAAATCGGCGGGATTCTGAACGGTTTTATTATTTTATTCATTTATATCCTCACCAAAAATATATAATTGTAACTACTGATACCCTTTTCTATCTAATTTTATTCATGTAAAAAACTTTCAGAGCCGCTTGTTAGTGAATTACCAAGCATGGATTGGACTGGTTTAAAAGTTGATACTTAAAAACCATCCAAAACCGGACCCTCATAACTGCTCGTTTTTAGAGACCATCATACATGTATGATCATAGAATCGTCCACTTCTCTCCTCACATATGTTTCTAATTTGTATCATAATTCTCGGGTGGTCCTGAACATGCAAGATCCAACCTGAGATATGGTCCACAATTCTTCAACAAGGTGTGTATGTACACTTGATCTTCAAGATCCATTATTGTCAGCATGTGGCATTCTCACTTTAGTATTTAAGAATGAAACCTGGAGAGAACTAGACCTGACCCAACACTTCAACATTCTGATACCTGTGCCTTGATAAACTGCAGGATCTAGTTACAGAGCCCAAGGATCATCGAAATATTTATCGATCGAGGAGTGCGATGAGCCTCGGGCACAAGAAAGGCGCCTGGAGTAGGGAGGAGGATGAATTACTAAGGACATACATCATGAACTTCGGGGTAGGGAAATGGTGTGATGTTCCTAAAGGGGCAGGTAAAAGTTATATATGTTTGTTGCTTGTTCTTTTTTTGTTCACATGAACTCTTCATACTGAACTAATATTTAGGTAAATTCTAAAGGCACTCCACTAGGACTACCAATTGGCAGTCTATCTTAATATTCAAATTCTTTAGGACTGGACTGTCATGGAATAAAATGTGGAGTGTGTTTAGAATTTACCAATATTTACCTAATGTGAGTTATGAGATACTTGCTCTTCATACCGAACTAATATTTACCTGATCTGAGTTATGAGATACTTTGTGTTAATTTGTCGAGGATTGAACCGGTGCCGGAAGAGCTGCAGGCTGAGGTGGCTGAACTATCTCGAACCGAACATCAAGCACGGCGACTTTGGAGACGACGAGACGGAACTGATCATCAGGCTTCATGGTCTCTTGGGCAATAGGCAAGCACTTAGTATGAATATACCATACATCTTTATTGGGTACAAAGACATATACATCTTCCAATAGATCCAAACTATGAATTCATATCTGTTGCTTTGTATGCATAACTCTGTCAACTTTGTACCTAGCAAAAATTGGCATGCACCATAAAAGAAAGGTGGCGCTATTACGATCTAGAGGAAATATGATTTGTATGAAACTAGAAATTTATGAAAGTTCAGGCATGCAAGTTTTAAATGAAACGTGTGCAATCAACTATATAAATTTAGATTTATTACAAATAATTTTAGTATAAAGACAAAAAATAATTATTAGGAATACCCGATTTTGGGAACATACATGTTGCGTTGGATCTCGATTATGCGACTTTTGTACTCGAGACAGATTCGCAAATACGTCGGAGGCAGAAGCAGAGAAGAAGATGGGATAGAGAGATCCAATTTAGGATTTTGACATCGCACCATACAAATCCGAAATAGATTTTCCATTATTCGATTCTTCAATTAAATACAAGAGTACATGACCTATATATGTCATTTTAAAACTATATTTACAGATGGATACAAAGCATGTTAAACTTATCAAATCAACTTAAATTTCTAATGGATAAAAGATAAATTAATCTATCTAAATTAACAAAAAAAACCCTAAAATTCTCGTTTTCAATTGTGCCCCTCAGCTTTGAAAATTTAATCTCTTAGTGAATCATGTAAGTGTCAAATTCGAAATCATATAAGCGCCATAATAACTAGGTGACGCTCATTTAAGCCTAAAATTCTGATTTTCCATTCCCGATCATCCGAACCAAATACAATAAGAGGCTTTCAAAATCGCATCAACTTGACAAACTCTACTGCATAAGACTCATGTAAGCCTAAAATTTAAAACTCATTTATACTTACACAGTTCCTAGTCCAGGGATACTACCTTGGCAACCTAACGGTCCCCATATTTCCATGTTGCTATTGTTTCTGAACAACTGTATAATCGTCAACCAATCCAAAGCGATAAAAGAACATTTTATGTAATGACTCTACAACAATGTGATAATCCATATGATAAGGTATTGCAACAGTACAAAAAGCACATCGTTAGCAACTAAGTCAGAATATTTATGTGATAAGATAAAAGCAGCTATACTTTATACATGTCTAACTCATTAGTTTAATCATTCCATGTCCTATAGCGGCAAGTATACAAAAATGTGATTAATCTCTTTATCTATTTGGGTTATTCTTTTTTATTACTAGCATTACTATCTTATAGCATAAAAACATAGTGTGAAGGCAAATGAAAGAAGGTTTATCGAAACCACCCACCTGAAGAAACACTCTGCCTCGATCGAACATATCTCTGAAAAATCCTCTGAAATAAACCTAAATCCAAATGATAGTTCGCCAACATACCATCTCCAGGCACCAAGCGAAGCGGAAAAAACCCTATAAAATTATGAATTAACCAATTACCTAATTGAATAAACAAATAAAACGACTAGACATATATAATTTTCATATATTTAATAGATTGAGCATCTAAGAAATACCTTCTATAACTACAAAAACACTAAGAAATAGAAGTATATTATGAATCTAAGTATGTGTAGATTAAGCATCTAAAAAATAGAAGTATATCCAAAACAATTATGAAGAGTAAACAACAAAATTAACCATCCAAAACAGTATGTTATCATAGACTGAGCAGTTAAGATATAAAAGTATATCCAAAACGTCTATGAAATAAAAGTATATCCAAAACATCTATGGCGACTGAGCTACAAAATTAAACCCCCATCTCTAGGTACATTTCCAAACAACATAGGGACCCTAATTATCATCTTGATTGTCATCGTCATCGTCGTCGTCATCATCATCCTCAACAACAACAACATTATTTTCTTCTTGATCCGGTTGCGAGCTAAGTCTTATATCAACCTCTTCCTTACCTCTATTTTCTTTGACAATAGCTTCAACGTCTCTATATTATCCACGACGTCTTCTTCTGACTGTTGATCCAAACATTGAGGCTTTATGTAATAATTTTCCTTTTTTGCTTCAGATGGTTGCTAATTGCAGGCCGACTTCCTGGACGAACTGCCAACGACGTCAAGAACTACTGGAATTCGTATTTGAGCAAGAATCTCCAGACCAATCATGGCCACACGCAGCGAGGAAGAAAGGAGGAGTGATATTGATGCCATAGCCACCATCGAGCACACACCAACAGCTGCAGATGCTGCTCCTGTTCCTCCACGGCAAGAAGAAGCGCAGAGGGACGTCGCGACCAAGCCGAAGCCATGGGTCATTCCCAAGGGCTGGGTCTGGGCGTCGAGGGGGGAAGAGCCGTCTCCTTCGGGCCGCGGAGGAGCAGAGGGCGGCGATGCCTGGAAGGAAATGATGCGGGAGCTGGAGAATTCACAGGTTGCGGACCTGGAGAGGATTATTGATGAGCAGCTACTGTGGGGTGGAGCTGGAGAAGGAGAAGGAGAAGACTCGGAGGATCAGTTGGCTCTAGTTTATACCAACCTTTGGGTTGAGTAGGACTAGCTTCATGCATGCATGGTGCACAATTAAATGCAGTTTTTCAATATTTTTGTTGTTGATCTACAATTATGCTATTTGGCTTCCAAAATTTTTGGGTGATGGTATCTTCCATTATGTGGCACCTGATATGACAACTGACATGACAGCTGATATGACATTTTAACCCAAAAAATTAATTAATTTAATGTTAATATTAATTTTAATGTTAATGTTAAGATTAATGTTAATGTTAATATTAATATTCATGTTAATTTGATATTAATATTCATTTTAATACTAATTTTAATGTTAATGTGGATGCTAATTTTAATCTAATGTTAATATTAATTTTAGTGTTAAAGTTAAAGTTAATATTAATGCTAATGTTAATTTAATATTAATATTCATAATAATTTGATATTAATATTAATTTTAATATTAATATTAGTTTTAATATTAACTTTAATGCTTAATGTTTAATTTTGTCATGTCAGCTGTTATGTCATCAGCCATATCATATGCTACATAATGAGAGAGAGTATCACCCTGTAAAACCCCTAAATTTCAACTCTTTTTTTTTAAATTTTTGGTACTGATTTAAAATTTTGTATTGTACGTCGCGCACAAAATTTTATTTTTCGTAATTGCTCGACGAGTGCGAATATGTGCGAGCGTACACATTTTTAGAAAAATATTTATCCTATTCTTATAGTTTCAAGATAATATATATAATTATTTTTAGCTATCAAAATTTCTAAATTTATGATCTTATTTATGAAAAGCCTTTTTTAGACAGTTATAATAATAAATAATATTCTTATAAAATGGCATACTAGAAAAGTGTATAATTGTAAATATTATTTGTGCATACATATATTTCGTAATTAATTATTAGTTTATTTTTAAATAATATAATTTTCGAAATTATTATTAATAGTATTTTTGGAAAACTATTTTGAAATTATTGTGACAATTTAAATCTTGATTTGAATTTTGGATTTATTTAAATTAATATCTATATTTGGGATTTGAATTATCTTATTTTTTTAAATTAAAGGATGTAAATTAATTAGATTTAAATTGATTTCGATTTGGATTGATTTAAATTAATAGATGAATTATCTAATTGGGTTTTAAATCTTCGTAATCATTATCCAACTGGGAATTCTCACGTCCTATAAATAGGCAGGTACTCCTCCATAAATTTCTCACATCCACAATTTACTCCACAAAATTTTTCCAGCGAAGTACGTGAATCGTGTCTGTGGCCTTTTTCCTCCGTGTCAGCCGTGACGGCCTCGGGTCCGACCCCAGATGACTCTCTTATTCCAATTCTTGTACAAGTACAATTATTCTTTCGTGTCGACAACCCCGACACAAATCAAATCCTAACCCTACTTCTAAACTAATCCCTCGTCCTAACAGCAGCTTCCCGATGCCGTGACTCCCCGATCGTATCTCCGCCATCTCCTTCCCGACCAACCCCTGCAATTATCACCACGTCCTGCCGACCGTTCCGACCCCGTCCACAAAAACTACCCCTGCCATTACACAACCACCATCATCACCACAGCCCGGCCACACACCCCTACCAGCCACCACGACCCTCGACATCCCGGCCACCGTCGCCACGCCGTACCATGTCAGACCCCCCTCCGCACAGCCACCCGACCATCACCAGCAATCGATCACCCTGCTATCCTCTGCCGCAGCGGCGTCCCAGCGCCGCTGGCCGTCGCCACCACTCCTTGACGAATCCTCGCCTACACCACCACCACTCTCCGACCCCATGAACACACCCACCACCCTCGACCAAAACCACACAGCCGAAAACCCCCCAAAAAGAAATCATGAAGAAAATCCAAATAAAATCCATCGCCACCACCGTACTCACCTCCGTCCTAGCCGCCTGCGTCCGCCGCCGACCCTTGCCGCCGCCGCGCTTCTCTACGTGCGCGTGCACCCCGATTTTTCTACCGCTCCGAGCGCTCCCTCGCCGCTGTGCCTGGACCTCCCCAGGCCGCCCAACCACCGTCGCGCGCCCGCCGGCGAGCCCCCGCGCGAGCCATCAGCCGCACGCCACCGCTCTCTGCTCTTCCCTTCCTCCGGCTCTCCCCTCTTCCGACCGCAGCTCCGCCGCCCCTCTCCTTCTTCCTCAGCCCCTCGCCGCCCACTTCCGGCGCTGTGCCGCCACACGCAAGCCGCGCGCGCTCAACCCTCTCCTCAGCCTTCCTCTCGCCCGGCGACCGATCCATCACCGCCGGCCCCCGCTCTTCCTCCTCCCCCTCAGTTCCTCACCGCTTCTCCACCGGACCATCGACGCCCGCGCACCCCTCCGTCGACGTCGCCCTTGCGGCCGAGACCTGCGCCCCCTTCTCCCCTCTTGTCGACACCCCTGCCGCCGAGCTCGCCTCCGCCCTTTCCTCTTTCCTTCCGCTCGAAGCCCCGATCTCCCGCTCTCCTGTTCCCCTTAATTTCCCTTTCCTTCTTTTTTCTCTCTCGCCCTCTCTCTCTCCCACTTCCTCGTCCCTCTATTCTCTTTCTCCTCCTCGTTTTGTTAATAAACAATAAAGAGCTGCTGCTATTACTTTTTTTTTTCTTTTCTTTCTGTTTATTATTATTATTATTATTATTTTTACTAGACTCATCTACTGCTATGGTTTTTAATATTATTATTATTATTATTATTATTATTTACTAGACTCATCTACTGCTATGGTTTTTAAATTTATTATCATTATTATTATTATTATTTTACTATTACAGTAATATAAAGTAAGTTATTATTATATGTATTATTATTACAGAAGTTAGATTATTAAACATAATTATTATTCGGAGTAGTAGTAATTAGTATTACCACTGTTATAGTTGGCCTAATATTATTGATATAATTATTTCATATTGGGTTACCAACATCAAAATTAATATTTGCAAATCTGGTTAGTTTTAAATCTAAAATATATGATTATATATTCCTAGAATATAATGAGTTCTTGACCTAAATTATCTTTGGTATTTTATATAAAAATATCTTGACTAGTAAAAATAATTTTTTTTATATTTTATAAATATTTTCCGATTTCAAATAGTTAACAAAAGCCTAGCTTTTTGCCAAAAGTTTAAATTTTCTAAAATTTAGGGGTTTTGCCCAAAAACGACTTTAATAAATTTTTTCCAAGTATTTATCTAAAAGTATATTTAAAAGTATTGTTTATCTAACTAGAAATCATATTTGGACAAAACTTAGGATTTTAGCCTAAAATTATTTCTATTTTAAAAGTATTTACCTAAAACTTATTTCGACTAGTGTATATATTTTTAAAGGTATTATAAATATTTTTCTAAAATTTGTATATTTTATTTATCAAAATTTCCTTTCGATTATTCTTTTGTCCGCGACTAAGCCCATTACTCCCAATCCCTCACCAATTCTAGATTACCTTATATCCACCCTAACTAAGTTGACCGTTCTGAACCCAATGGAACTGTCCGTGCCATCAACAGAGGTCACCTTGTATAGTTGTTACCAAAGTTGCAGTTCGTGCCACATTGATCATTGCAGTACACCAGGCGTCCTACCAGGCAAGACATCTTGCCATTTGCTGTTTATTTATTTTAGCTCATATTTCATGCATGATTCACTATTTTCTTTATGCAAAATAAACTGTGATACATGGCATAACCTATTAGAACTTACTGTTCATTTATATTTCTGCTATGTATTATTTTTCTTACACATTAACCTAGTTTTAAGGGACCACCTTTGTGTGTTGCATTTATTGGCCTTGACACGTTGTACCACGAAGTTGTGTGTCGCATGTAGAACACGGACATGCGTGACTGGCTGGCCACCGGTACGTATAAGCCGTGCGATAGGAATAACCGCTAATAGAGGTTGCATGCTTAGTTTGACTTAGCGGTCAATAGAGGTTTTGTGTTGTGGATACAACATAGTAGGCATTGGGCGGGAAGGACAATTCCTTAGCGTATGAGCTTCGATGCACTTTCCCTTTTGTAACCCGTGAGCTCCGCCGGAGACGCGGGTCAGATTATCCATGATTACTGACGGCCACTGACGTTCTGCGGAACGTTATGCTCTTACTGATTGGGCCTCTGGTGCCCCAAGGGGGGACCATGCCGATCCTATTTAGCCAGGGTCCATGCGTAGGAAGGATTGTTCTTAACTACATTTTACTTAGAATGGTTAGGCACCTTTATCCGTTAGGTACGAGTACTTTTAGTTTGGGTGCTTGTATCTGACCGTGGCTTCGAACAATAACTTGTCGCAAATTAGTTAGTCACATCTTGTCCTTGTTTGGTTGTAGGTGTGACTTACTACTCCGATGAGAAGGTATTGAACCTTGTTGGGGTCCGAATACCATATTGGATTCATAGCATGGAAAGATACGTCACCGTGAATTAGTTTACCATTTCATGTCCTTGTTTGGTTGGAGGAATGGTAAGCTAGTTCAATAGGTGTGTATTGGACCATGTTATAATTCAATTGACTTATTTATTTGAGCAATATTTATTCAGTTTATATGGCATGATATTATGTGTCTTGTTACGTCCCTCTGAGGACCTGGTTATCTCTCCAAGTGTGTGCTCTTGTCTTTCGCAGGTATTCTAGCTCTAGCCGTGATCATCGTTATTTCTTCGAGGATGATTGCATTTGGATCGTCTTCGGTTCACCTCGCCAAACTCATTTCATTTTCCATGTCTTTTTTCCTTATTTGTTGGTAGTGAATTTGTCTCCGCCCAACATATTGTATCAAGACAATTCATTATTATTATATGATATCTTTATTCATTTATTTTGTGTGGATGAGATTAGTTATGGTTCTACAGCATTTTACAGCTTACGTATATTTATTATACGGCTGGCATGTCTACGTTCCTAGTCCTACGTATTTTGGGACTGGGACGTTACACATCCAAAAATTTTGGGAGCCAAATAACATTTTTGTTGCAGAAAAAGATAAGGAGCATATAAGAAGTCTCATGGAGTCGTACCATTTTATGCGTGCTTTAATTACTATTGATGTACGCAATTTCGAGAAACCAAAAAAAATTGAGTAGATGCTTTTTTTTACATATTTGTAAGGAATATGATTGGATGGTACGCAGGTTGGCCCTGGGGTATGTCAAATATGATTTTGGACTTGGACAACCCTACTTCTTATTAGGACGTCCCAAACCCAACTTAAACCTAGCCGACTATATGCTTACTTGTTTCTCCACAAAAATTAAGAGGAGAGAAAGAAAGAAGAACACTTATGAAGTGAAGCTTTCACGTGAGAACGGAGGAAGAACCTATTTTGAAGGTGCGCCGGAGCTTTTCTTATGTGCTAAAAAAGTTTCTTATTGGATTTAAATTGGTGAGATTTTGTAATTGTAGCTTAGTTTGATAAAAAAAAAGATCATTTTTTATTTATTATAAGGGCACATCAAAAGTTGATCAGGGCTAGCCAGGATTGGGACTAACCCAGGTTTGAGGAAAAATTACTCAGGATATTCCATTTTCTTACTCATTAGGCTGTCACAACCCCACATCCCCCCAAAACCCCAAATTTGATTTTCATTTGCAATTTTCACTCTCTCTTCCAAAACCCTATTTCCTCTTATCTTCTTCATCTTCATCTTCTTCTCCACCATTTTCCAACTCTATTCCTTCGATGGCACTCAAACGCTCCTCTCAATCAAGGTAAAAACTCTAATACTTTCTCTCTTTCTTCCTAAAACGCTAATACTTAATACTTTCTCTATTTCTTACTAAAATCCTAATATATTGTAATGGAATGATAGTTAAGATCACGAACAGTCGGTCTAGAAAATCACGAATTTCCTAGATACATCTTGCCAATGTCACGATTGTAGAAAACTCCGAATCGACTAGGACTGTCCAACTTTCTGGTAGTCCTAGAAACTGATAGGACTGCCAGAATTTATGGCAGTCCTATGTACAACAAGTACAATCCAGGATTGTCAAAAAATTTGGCAGTCCTAGATACATTTAGGACTGCCAGAAATTCTGGCAGTCCTAGATTGTACTTGTTGTACACATGACTGCCACAAATTCTGGCAGTCATATCAGTTTCTAGGACTGCTAGAAAGTTGGACAGTCCTGGATTGTACTTGTTGTTTGCTGTTTACTTAATATTCTTTAATTAATATTCAATATTCATAGTCGCAAGCCTAATCCGAAGGAGGAGAATGTTGACGTCGAGCCTAAAAGAAAATATCCTATCGCATCGGAGCGCAAGGCACGTCAAGCTGGAAGAGTTCTTGAGAAACCAATAACTATCAGAGAACCGGAGGCACCCTCTCATATTAGAACATGGGGAACCAAACACGTTGCAACTAAAGTGAAGCAACAGAAGACTCGTCCTGATTCTTCTTCATCTGATGATGATGTACCCATTGTTCAAAGAGGAGGTGATGATGGTTCCAGACCTTCTCATAGATCCGACCCGGAAGTGAGCCCAATCGGTTGCTCTCTATTGACGTTGATCCCTAACCACATTTCTTACCAAATATGGAAGGATCCGACAAGTTTATTACCTTAAATATAAATTGACTTTTGAAAATAGTAGTTATATTTTATATTTATACATTCTTTATTTTGTTTTATTTTCAGAAAAGCTCGCGTATTTTGAGGGTCATTAACCACGCGAAGATATGCAGTACATGGGAATTTGATAATTTGAAAGAAGATGTAAAGGCCAAAATCATCTCCATCGGGTTACAAAATTTGGCGAAACACTCGTATAAGATCTAGGACCACGCACTGATTTCTGCGTTTGTGGAGCGATGGCATCCAGAAATCAACAATTTCTATTTGCATCCGGAGAGATGACGATCACCCTCGATGACGTCCACCACATTTTGGGACTTAGAGTTGATGGTCGTCTAATGATGATACATTATTCTGAGGGCGACTTTGAGATGTATGATGAGATGGTGGAATTGGTCGCCAATTCCACCATCTCACCAATTCTCTCAGGGTTAACGCAGAGACTTTTGTCACCCTCCCCGATTTTAAGAAGTCGTACAGAGTTCCTTCGAGTTTTTTGAGGAATACGCTCATTGATGATGATGATGATGACGACGACGATGACGGCGTCGACGATGATGGTGACGATGTAGTGGCCCGATGATACATGCATTTCATCTTGGGGGCCGTCGGCATTCCGGACAAGTCCAGAAACTCGATACACGCCAAATATCTAAACAATTTTGTGAACTTAGACACTATGGATGAAATATCCTTTAGAAGCGGTATACTAGCATATCTCTACTGTGAACTTGGGGCTGCATCTCGAGTCGGATCAAAGACTATAGCTGGTTGTCAACTCTACTCCATGTAAGCAAATAAAATTGTACTTTGTTTATAGGTAATATAAAATTATGTCGATTAATATGTCTTTGTTCTACATTGCATGTACAGGCATGGATATACGAGCATTTTTCGATGCTAAAAAAGATACTCTTAATAAAGATTACGATGAGCAGCTGCCTAAAATGTGTAAGTGGAATCCAGCTAAGATAGATAGCAAACATCCACATACTTTGGCTTCATACTTGCTGTGAAGTAGGACTGCAAGAAAATTGGATTGTCAGAAAATTGGGCAGTCCTGCTTCATACTTGCTGTGTGTCACGCCCCAGAACCAGAATACTGGAGAGCGGGGGACAGACACAGCCAGCTACGAACATTGAGGTGAATCTCACATCGTAATACGGTCACGGCTGTCTAGATGCATGAGGGTTTACTACAAGCCATCAGTCTCTTAAGGTCAATAACAAGCCTAGTGTCTCAATCTCAAGCAACAAGTAGATATAACAAGATGGTAGATCATCAGACATACAAGGTAAGGCGTCCCATACATTACATATTCAGATGATCATGAAGCTAGTCATACAAAATACGAAGACTAGCAAGAGTTTAAGTCATACATGATCAACCCTAGGATTTGTCAATCATGCTACAGCCCGTAGGCAGACAGTAAATAAAGTTGCAAACGAGCTAACACTTGCTCGGCGGCTAAACACCTCAAAAGAATATTTTTACAAGGGAGAAGGAGAGCAAAATAAAAACCCACTCGTTGCCGGGATTCCTTCTAGTGTTCACCATCTGGCAGGAAGGTTGGGAGATCTTCGGTAGCTGCTCCGAAATCTGGCCATACAAAACCAGCTGGGTCAGACCCCAGAAAGAGCAAGTACCACAAAGGAGGCTTCACTTAAGAACTAAAACCAGCATGTTAGCACATAAATCATAGATGAATTAACATAAGACATGAGTTAAAGAAAACATGATGATAAACGATAAGATAACTAAAGGACTATTCCGGTAACCAAGTTACAACCCGTAAACCAAACAAGGACCGGGGTTGTAACCCTTCACCTGAACAGAACTTAGCCTCGAACCAATTATCGATAAAGTAAAGCATAAACAAGCATGTCCGGAGATATCCAGGTACCGAATCTGGGCAAGACTAGACAAGATAGGACTCCATCCATCATTCATGGCCAAGCAAAGAGTACGGCTTGATACTTAACTAACTAGGGTTATCACAAGCTTAGTTACTAGCAAGATGCAATGAGGTACGCCTACGGCCACAAGCCCTGCAGATTATCCAGGTTATCCAGACGCAAGGTTCAAGCTTAGAGTTATCATGCCTGGTAAGGTGACTTGGATGCAACACATGATAGTGTGCATAATAATCGTTTCATGTAGTGCCCTACATAACAGTGAGCTGGAAATGTGCCCTACTCGTCGGCAGGCTACAAGTCCATCAAGGAAGGCGCCCAGATAACGGGATTGCTTGTAGTCGGAATACCTCTCTATATGCTCTACTTGATCAATCTAGTCATTAACCTAGTCAGATTCGGTATGAATCCCTGACCGTGGTAACCAGGGATACATGTCCTAGATATGATGCGAGACAAGACTGGTTGCTTACACAAGCACATTCAATACAACACCCACGGTGTCAAGAATTCACTTAGCATGACAAGTTAGCCGTCGCAACAGCGTATCAAGGTTATCGTGTCAAGATTACTTGTCAAGATTACTTGTCAAGGGTGCACTACGACGGGTCACCATCATGTCATGTTACTTATCAAGATTACTTATCAAGGCAAGGGTGCGTCACGACGGACCACCATCAAAAATTATCATGTCAAATTACTTGTCAAGAGTGCACCACGGCGGGTCACTAATCATGCAATTCCATCAGTAAGCCTTGTTTCGATTAATATTCATAAATATTGTCATGATCATATCAGGTTCATGTCAAGTTTACATCAAAGGTGTAAGGATATAAAATGGCTACAAATTCATAAAAGGGGAATATGGGGACATAAGGCACCCAAGGGGGGGAGCAAGGGGTAGCGTACGCTCAGGACAGCGTACGCAAGGGTCATGCGTACGCTCAGGACAGCGTACGCAAGGGGCAGGGCACGCTCAAGTCAGCGTACGCTCAGGCCAGGGCACGCTCAAGTCTGCGTACGCTCAGGATAGGGCACGCTCAAGTCTGCGTACGCTCAGGCCAGGGCACGCTCAAGTCTGCGTACGTTCAAGTCAGGGCACGCTCAAGTCTGCGTACGCCCAAGTCAGGGCATGCTCAAGTCTGCGTACGCAAGAGACACGCTTCCAACAGAAAGCGTACTCAAGTCTGCGTACGCAAGAGACACGCTTCCAACAGAAAGCGTACCCAAGTCTGCGTACGCAAGAGACACGCTTCCAACAGGAAGCGTACCCAAGTCTGCGTACGCTGCGCTAAAGAGCGCACGCAGCTCAGTGGCGTAAGCTAAAAAACTCGGCACACTGCTCACTGTCTTCTCCAAACCAGCAAAAACTCCATGGTGGAACCCAAAGCTTCAAAAGTTCATAACTTGGTCAAAACAAGTCCAAATCCAACTTTTCAAAGGTCAAAATTGGGTAGAAGAAAATTTCCTACAACTTGGAACCATCAAAACTTGAAAACAAAGAAGTTTGATAGATCAAAACCACCAAATCCGAAAATAACAAATTTCTAGATCTACAAGATTTAAGGCCTCAAAATGGAAATTGACAAGTTCTAATGTGTCTTAGAAATATGAGGAGAAGCTAATGGAACAATAAAATGGGCTCGCTTGTAGAAGCAAGTTGCACTTGCCTATGGGTGTGGAGAGTTGGGTGGAGGAAGAAGAAGAAGAAATTAATGGAGGAAGTAATGAAGAGAGAGAGTGTTGGTAGGGTTTTTAATGAGGGTGGGATGTGGTGTGTTGAGGGTGGAGCATAGGCTAAGGTGTTCCAATACACATTAAACCAAACCAAACCAATCCAAACCAATTAAACCGAGCCATGACAAAACCCAAAATACGAGAATACCAAAATTCCACAAGTTGAGGAAAATAAAAACATGCCAAAAATCCAGATACGAGTATAAATACGAAATACGAGAAATACGAAAAATGAGGGTGACACTGTGAAGTAGGACTGTCCAGTTTCCAGGCAGTCCTACTTCACAGCAAGTACTCTTCCATTAAGTTGTCAAAATCATTGAGAAAATCATTGACAAAATATGATACGAGTTTGATACGAAGCAAAGCAATGTGCCAGGAATATGATACAAATATGAAACAAAAAGTATAACTTGACAAATACGAAGCATAGCAATGTCCCAAAATTATTGGTATAAAATTTCTTCCATTCTTTTGTTTACAAAATGTGCCAAAAGATGTAAAATTTCTTCCATTCTTCTGTTTACAAAATTAGCCAAAAGATATAATGTTTCTTCCATTCTTTTGTACATCGACTCATCAGTCAATCAATACATCGTAGTGGTCTTTTGGCCTCGGTATAGGATCCACCATATTCATTATCTTCTTGTAGACATTGATTGTATCGGTGTAGGGTGTCGTCCAAGCGATCGATTCTTTCGGAGCATGTTTATACCAGACTGGAGCAGGGGGGAATAGGAGAGTGCCCGATCAACCGCGGGATGATAAAGTAATTTTTGTCAAGTCCAATTGCATATAGAGTGGATATACTGTAGTCGACCGGAGGAGCACAGATTGGGAAGAATGTATTGTTAATGTTCTTTGAAAGAATAATAATTGGTATCTTGTACCTGTAAGCGAATAGATATGCAATAGAATTATTTAACAAACTTTGCACATTGGGAAGAATGTATTGTTAATATTTTTTGAAAGAATGATAATTGGTATCTTGTACTTGTTAGTGAATAGATATGCAACAGAAGGTACATCCATGTAATATTCCTCTCCAGTAGTATGATCAGCGCACAGAATGCTTGTCAACAATTCTCCAACTGTATCTTGGCTTAGTAATTTGTTGTAGAAGGGAAGACGAGACTCCAACTCCTCGTATAGCTCTGTTCTAACCTGTCTCCATCCGTCTTTAACGAAATAGCCTAGATGTCTTCCAAGAATATGGAACCCACAATGTCCATCTTTAGGCACATCTTCAATCGACCAAATGTATTCCCGTATCGCAGGCAAAAATGCATCAATGTACACGTCAAACGTGTTTGCAACGCTTGTTTTCTGTTTCTTTCTTTGAACAGGGAGCTTGTTCTTCCTCTACGAACAGACGGCCATTTCCACGCTTCTTTTAATATGCTCAAATAATGATAGTTCTCTATTAGTAGACTCGAGCTTCTTCTTCTGTGTTCTGGTAAGTCTTGTTGGTGGTCTACCATTCGTAGCAATGACAATAGATGGCTCATACAAATGACTACTTGCCGGGTGGGCAAGTTCTTAAATTTTAAGCTCAATCGACTTCCTCTTAGGTTCTAGTATGACACACCATCTTTCATGGAGGAGTTTAACTTGTGGCAAGGAAAAAAAATCATCGTAACTGTCCACCACAGGCATGATTGACAACTGTCTCCAACGTTGATCAACGACCACTATTGGAATAGGTCTACATTGACGTCGATATTCGTTGATCTCATGTGCACAAGGGAGGTCGAGAGAATGTCGATGTGTACAACACATACTTCGGGATCAAAATCGACTGAATTCGACCAACCAATCTTATCAAATAGTAATGCCAATACATGGTGGGACAATACATGGATTAAATCAGACAAGAGCTCTTCTTTCTTATGTTCATGCTTTACAATATTGAAGCTCATCTCAAATGAAGCCATTATCTCGTTCACCGTCAAATTGGTCATTAGATTTATTGTCTGCCAAACTGACACAAAACTACCGACCGATGAACGTAGATATTTTTTCAGTCTTGAGTGTGAACCTTCGACACGGTTGGTAGTGGTCGTGCTGTAATGCTTCACCATATTTGTCCATGCTAAGACGAAATCTTATTTATGCGGATCAAGCCATGTGTCTTTGATATAAGATATACATGACTTGTTGCTATTTTTCTACTTATCTTTAAATACGAACCATACTTTGTCAAAAGCGTCTTTAGTACTTGCTCGCCATACAAGGGTCCAATCATTGTAGAATTCTACGAAGCGGCCCATATCAAGTTTGTCGTCTACTTTTTCGAACTTGCTCTTGTATTGTGCTTAAATATTTCGATTTACATGCCAAGTACATAATAGTCTACGAGCATGAGGAAATACGATGTCTATAGTATTTATCAATGCATATTCTGTTGGCACAGTTTGTAGCGTCCCGCTTTTGATAGGCGACAAAACTTCATAATATGCTTGCACCGAGTCAGATCGACCGGGAACTTAGATGGCCATCTGACTCGATCGCTAAGCTTGGTAAACGATAACGCCTTGCGGTATCGATTCAAATCGATTTGGACGAAAGTTACAAGAATCGATCCAACTAATGGAACGACTTCTGTTGGAATAAGTCCTAGATGCATCGGGTTACGTCTCGACGAGTGAGCTCTCTATAAGAGTCCCTTCGACGGGACCGGGCTGCTGTATGGTTTTCTTAGAGCTTTTGTCGCTGGGTTTTGATGAAGTGCTTTCTCGTCGTTTTCATGGATGCAATTACAAATTTTGAAGCAAGGGAAAAAGAAGAATTCTAACAAAGTGTTGGTGCCATTGCAGGAGCTCGCGTAACTAAAGCTTGACGTTGCGAAGCGCTTCGACGATCGGCATGAAGCAAAGTAATTGGTGGGTGATTCGGCTCCTTCTTTTCTACTCTGTCCTGCAAACTAATTCCTTGCCTCGAATTCATTCAAATCGAACGATGCCAAGTTAATTGCATGCCAATCCACTAAGTTCAAGAACTCGGAAAAAATGTATCGATTTAGAGTAATTCACTCTGAAAATACAAGTCTATCACATAAACCAGAAAGTTTAAGGTTCTAGTAAAAAGATAGACTATTTCACGTGCTGCAAAATAATATGAAACGTCGATCGTGGATTATGATGCCTCGGACAATTTGGTGCCTACGGGATGCTAAATCGGGAGTACGACTTGGGAAAAATAAATCGTTGCATGAGTTGCAGGAAATGATAATGCCGTTCAATACTGTCCGTGCTATACAAAACTGTTATATATGTTAAACTGTTCACGCATTGGCATGGTCATGGACAGCTTGTGCACAAGTTGATTTTTCCTCGAATCGGTATCCGGGGCATCGGAATCGAATTGACCTAGGAGGAATGAATAATCGTGCTTCGGCATTGATGCATTGCGGGACCGTCAGTCAGGCTTGCAACCTAGACTGAACGGGTCAAAATGTCGTTGAGATAGTCCCACGTGATGTGTAACATCAATGACCGCATATAAGATAGTAGCATGCTCACCTATTGTCTTATGTATGTGTAAATATTATCTCTGTTTTTATGCAGGGACGAGCACGGCCGTGGTAAAAAATATGATAAACTGATATGTTTCACTGTATGCTTTATTACTCAAAGATGGCTATCAAATATGAACTGAATTCATTTAGTTCTAATAGAAAGACAACTCTAAAGCATGCCTACCCTAACAATCAGAGTCGGTTTAGACGAGTGGGTTCGTCTCGTCCACTTAGCAAGTGTGCTAATCCCATTCTCCCAATTTCCCAAGGTTCGGCGGGCGCTCTCAACTAAACTGAAGCTGAAGTGCGGAGAGGCGTTTTGAAGCTCTTCCTATGCTGAAGTATTTTGAAGCCATTTCAACCGACAGCTTATGTATAATGGGGCAAATGTATGGAACGACAAGCGTTAGTTCAGGCAACTTGTCGAGTGTGTTTCTTTCTGTTTTCAATTAATGTAGCTGCAACGGCATCCAATGTAATTACGACTTGCACTTTGTTGAAAGCTATGAATGAAAAGCATTTCTATCTTTCTATACTGCGTCTTATATTCTGATGTGATTTGTAAAGTTTTAACTTGGCGTATTAATATAAAAAGCAACGTAACGTTCTTGCCTTGTATGAGTGCAATTTTAGACTCGTACGACATCACGCCTTAGCGAGGATGATCGAATCGGAAAAGTAACACCAGGGACGAACGGTTTGTTGACTCGGGGCATGACAAATTGGTATCAGAGCACAGTTATATTTTCTCGAATTTTCGAAAGATGTTTCATTTTTGGAATGTCCGTTGCGATGGCTCGATTGAATGCTTGTCGACATGCTGCGTGAAATAAAAGTTCCATACAGGTAAGCCCGTAGATATTTTTGAAAAATACTAACGGGTTTACTCTGTTTCATAGGAATGACTAAGAAAAGAAACAATTCCGGCACAACAACCCAAACCGTAGATAGTACGTCGAGCACAAAAAGCAATGGCCCTAGTGAGACGACTATGGAGAAGATGCTACAGTTGATGGAACTGCAGCAACAACTTCAGATACAATTTAAAGTCCAATTTGATACGCAACAGAAGCAGATGAATGCCCTGACTCAGATAGTGAGCAGAATGGCGGGCAATACCAAGACAAATGGACGAAGTACCCGAGGAGAAGCAAGGTGATCAAGAAGAAAGCGAGGAAGAAGAAGCTCAACCACAAATGATAAATTCTTCTTCCTTGTTCAAGGCAAAGGAGTTCCACAAGATGAACCCACCAAAATTCAACGGCCGAGCAGAGCCTGATGTGATCGTAGGATTGCTCGGGGAGATGGAGGACTTATTTAATATGCTTAGCATTGAAGGGACCCAGAGGGTAATTGTGCGGCATTACAGTTGTAACTGAGGGCGTACGACTGGTGGGCAGCTAAGAAGCAGAAAATTTATGAAGCCGATACAGACGCCACAATTTTTTAGAAAATATTCAAGGAAGCTTTCCTCGAACAGTACGTTCCTCGCGCCGTCCGTCAACAAAAAGAAGATGAGTTCATGACGCTGCGATAGGGAAATGTGTCTGTCGACGATTATGATTCGAGCTTCTCAAAGCTGGCGAAGTTTGCTAGCATCTTTCTGTCCAACAAAGAAGCATGGTATGAACGCTTCCAACAAGGCCTAAATGACGAACTGCGAAGGGACGTCATGAATCAAAGGTGTCGAACATACCGTGAATCCTATAATGCCGCTCTTGATAGTAAGCGTATCTTTGGCCGTATGTCGAGTAGAGGCATCCGTAACCACTTTAACAAGCGTCCTAACGACGCTGGGGGATCGGGAATAACAAAACGTCCGAACAGATTTGATGATCGAGGCCATGGCAGTCAACACTGCACCAGGTACGGTAGGCGTGGGCACCGAACCATCGATTGCGTCACGAGATCTTGCTACAAGTGTGGCGAGGTAGGCCATATAGTTACATATTGCCCGCAAAAAGTTCTGAATCAACCCAACCCACCAAGGAATGTTCTGAATCCGCATAAAGCGTCGATACTGCAAGGCGCAAATGCGGTGCCCGTCAACCAGCAGAACCAACGCCACGGAGCTCAAGGCCGAGTTTATGGCTTAATTCGGGACGAGGTATTTACGTCTGATACTGTTGTAACAGGTATATTACTCTACAAAAATATACCTGCTCGAGTACTATTCAATTCGGGTACGACGCATAGCTTTATATTTGCTGATTATGCGAAAGAAAATAAAATAACCATGCAATATTAGCGTTAGCACTCCGTCGGGAGTCGATATGCCTGCGAACTTTATTTGTAGGGATGGCCATATTTGCATCGGAGGAAGAAATCTATCCTTGGATGCCGTTGTACTAGACATCAAAGAGTACGACATAATTCTGGGCATGGATTGGTTGGGCGCTTGTCATGCAACGATCGAGTGCGCGGAGAAGAGAGTGGTGTTTTGTCTTCCTGGCGAGACAGAGTTCTCATATTCGTGCGGTATGGTCTCGAAGACGGCAATGATGGTATCGGCAAAATCGGCGAGGCGTATGCTACGTTCCGGCTGTACGGGATACTTGGCATCAGTTCGAGACACGCGGAAGGATAATACAAATGCAATGCAGACTGATATTGTGGCAGATTTTTTTGACGTTTTTTCTGACGAGATGCCCAGGATATCGCCGGATCAAGAGATAGAATTCAGCATCGATACCTTTCCGGATAAACGGCCGATATTAAAGGTGCCTTACCGAAAGGTTCCAGCAGAACTAAAGGAACTAAAGGTACAATTACAAGAGTTGCTAGACCGTAGATTTATTTGCCCTAGCGTCTCTCCGTGGGGAGCTCCCGTATTGTTCGTGAAGAAGAAGGATGGATCGATGCGGCTATGCATCGACTATCGAGAACTCAACAAGGCGACCGTACGGAACAAGTATCCTTTGCCACGAATCGACGACTTGTTTGACCAACTGCAAGGCATGTCAGTATTTTTAAAAATCGATCTTCGTTCAGGCTATCATCAATTGAAGATCAAGTCCGACGACGTATCAAAGTCTGCATTTCGCACTCGATATGGTCATTACGAATTCCTAGTCATGTCGTTCGGTTTGACGAATGCTCCAGCCACTTTCACGGATCTGATGAACCGAGTCTTCCGACCTTAAATCGATAAATTTGTAGTCGTGTTCATCGATGATATCCTTATCTACTCAAAGAATCGAGAAGAGCATGCAAAGCACTTGAAGACGATATTGTAGACGCTGCGTGAAAACAAATTATATGCCAAGCAGAGTAAGTGCGAGTTCTGGATGAGTAGCGTGACATTCCTCGGACATGTAATCTCTGTCGAAGGGGTCGCGGTGGACCCAAAGAAGATTGAAGCAGTGGTAGATTGGAAACGACCTACCTCGACTAGCGACATTCGGAGTTTTCTGGGCTTAACGGGCTACTACCGAAGATTCGTGTGAAGCTTTTCAAAACTAGCGTCGCCTCTGACTCGCCTCACCCAGAAGGGAGTAGTATTTGAATGGAGTGACGACCGTGAATCCAGCTTTCAAGAGTTGAAGCAACGGCTCGTCTCAGCTCCAATCCTTGCACTTCTAGACGGTCCAGAAGGCTTTCAGATATTCAGCGACGCATCGGGAACTGGCCTCGGGTGCGTACTCATACAGAGAGACAAAATCATCTCCTACGCTTCACGACAGTTAAAGCAGCATGAGAAAAACTACCCGATGTACGACCTAGAATTGGTGGCGATCATGTTTGCGTTGAAACTCTAGCGGTACTATCTTTATGGTGTAGCTTACAGAATCTACACAGATCATTAAAGCCTGAAATACTTATTTACGCAACGAGAGCTCAACCTACGACAGCGACGTTGGCTCGAACTCATGAAAGATTACGAGCTAACGATCGAGTATACGCCGGGCAAGGAAAACGTGGTAGCCGACGCGCTTAGCAGAATGTTTATGGGAACACTAGCCATAAATAAGGCGATACGGCGAGACCTTGAAGCGATGGCCGCCACTACAACAAAAAAGTGTTTTAACGACACTCAAAAAGTGTCGTTATTAACTTTCCATGGCACTTTTTAAGTGCTGAGTAGAGGGGTGTCGTAGAAAGTTTTTTATTTTCAACGACACTTCCAAAGTGCCATGTAATAAATTTATTACGACATTTTTCGAATGTCGTGTAAAGAAATTTCATGGCATGATACTGGTGTCATCTTAACGTAATTCAATGACATTTGAAAAGTGTTATCCTAAATTTTTGTGGACTTTCAACGACACGACAAAAATGCCATATAATCACTTTATGATGACACTTTTTCAATGTCGTTTAATGTTCATTTCACGACAATCTGTAGGTGTCATCTTAATGTTATGATTATTTTTTACATCACTTTTTATGTGCAGTCTAAACATAAAAATCATAAATATTATTAATGCCACGACACCTTATATGTGTTATCTAATTCAAATGGACGACACATATTAAATGTCTTCAAAATATCATCATAATATATGAAATAAAAATTGATTTCATTTATATATTTATTTTCATATAATTAAAGAAAACTAATTTCCCAGATAATAAAACTTAATGTACCAACATTATCATATATTAAAATATCTCAAATCCATACAAAGTCTCAACAAAAGTCCATACAAAGTCTCAATAGAAAGTAATATTGAGAACAACAACAAAGTCTATTACATAACAAAGTCTACTACTACTTAGCGTCCAACTCTTTCCAGCATCAATCTCAAACCTAATCCGAACTCATCAATCGATCTGCACACAAAAAGATGAGAATTAATATTTTAACTTTCAAACTGACCATGCAAATGCTATTGCAAAACAAGCATTAAAATTAATATTTTGGCTTTCAAATTGACCATACAAAATAATGCATTTATGGTAAGCAAGCTAGTATGAAATGAGAACCATCATATGGTACAAAGATAGAATAAAAATGCTACTAGCAAGCTTTGTTATACAAATATCTATTGACGATGCCGTTGTTGTGGAGCCATTTGTCCCTAACTCATTCTTGATACCATATTATTCTGAAAATAAACAAGCTAAAGGTAGAAGAAGACTGATACACTTGTTTGGAGTATATGCAAAGTTATTTACAAAAATAAGGACAAACATTTATCATGCTAATAGAGCAAATGATCCAAAATACATGTTCAACGGGACTTTATGCATATTATATAACCCGTGCTAGAACAAATTCCAGCACAAATTTTATAACTTGTGTGTTAGAACAAATTCCAGCACAAGTCTTTGACTCTCTCCTATGGTAGAACAAATTCTCGAACAAATTCCAGCACAAATCACAAAAGAACAATGAAAGACATAGTTATCACATCTCTGCTGCATTTGTTCTGAAGTCTTTTGCTCTTTTGGGACTACCAAATGTGTGTATTATCCTGAACTAAAACCTTAATAAGTCACTTCTATGGAGCAAAGGATACAGAATAAGTTACACCAAGTATTGCAGAGAATATCGAGATATTTGTAGAGCTTGACTATTCTTATACCCAAAAAGTCAGAACAAAAATAATTGTTCACTTTAAACTAAGAATTGCTTGTCCTCAGGGTAGGAAACTTGTATTAACATGTATATAATTTTATTGAAACCATATGACTACTATAAGTAACGTAGGAGAACAGTGCAAAAAGTTGTAGAAATAAAAAGTGCAACATACTGAATACATTTTGTTACCAGCTGCTAATCCTACTATATTAACAAATATTTTAGTATCTGGGTCCTTTGACACTTGTTAGCCATGTAGTTATCTGCTCTTGATGTAGCTTAATAAGTTATCAAGCTATACATTTCTTGGTTATAGCTGCTGCTTTTATGCAAGTAGTTTACATATAGATGTTTTGCATTTCAAGTAGTACAGTGGGAAAATGCTTCAAAACAATTTAGGAAGTTCATTATAGGTGAGCGATATATAAGATTATGCAAATTGCATAACAATATAAGGAGGTAAAAAATTATGTCGTACCTAGATAGCTTCTTAGTCGCATCACTAACACGCGAACAAACAAATATTTTAGTATCTGGGTCATAATGAGATAATAATTAATTTGTTTTATCATTGTACTAAGACACGGACAAACAAATATTTTAGTGTTATAATGTATTTTTAGTATTTGGGTCACGTGCAATATGTGTCCGACATATGTCTGACATGACACAATCTATATATTTGGAGTGTTGGTGCTTCATAGCACTGTGTATATTATTTTTCAGGCTTGTTCTCGTGTTAATTATACATTTAGAACTGGGACGGTCTTTTGACACTTGTTAGCCATGTAGTTATGAAATGAACATGGAATTAGGGGACCCAACAGCATAATGAACAGGGATATGCTGTCTCCAAAAACTATGGGAAAGATGATACATCTATATAATGTTAAGAAGAATTTTGAGGAAAATTTAAGATACTTTATAAAATACTAGTATAATGTTATTAGAATATGATGTTGAGAAACTTCTAGAGTACGATGTTGTCACGACCCGGTCCCAATTTCTTGGGTCGAATCGGATCATGCCCAGCCTGCACCGTTGTTGAGACGGCGGCAGTAAGCTGTATCACTCATGCAGGTAAATAAAACAACACAGTCTAATTGCCACAACTTTAATAATTCGAATAGTTTAAAACATTTTACAATAAAATGAAAAATATATCTGAAGTACATTGCTTTCCACAAACATCATGAATTATAAAGAAGAAGAAAAATCTAGGCAACCAGCTCATCAGTCTCGAGATCATCGTCCTCTAGTTGGGATCACGGAACAAAGCCTCATCAGTGATACCTAAAATGTTGGGTCTCCAGTCAGGAGGGAGCAAAGTACAATTACGAATATCCAATAATTCAAATAATAATTTGAAATTTGCAATGTTAAACAATTTGAAATACTTTAACAATATTTTTCAACAATTCTACAATTGAAAGCAATGTGATTTGAGTAGGTAACGAACTATGACCGGCTTGGGATGATTCAATTATATCCTAATAATACGGTCCGGCCTATCCTCGTGTATAGGAGGAATCAGCTCGCACAATCAATAATGCAATATAGGGGTATTGGTCATAGACGCTACACTACTCCCCCAATATCCCGAGTCAATCAGATTCAATCAATGAGTCAATATTCGAACTCTAGTAAAGAGTTCCACAATCAATACTCTAGGAGAGAGTTTCGTGTAGCAATGTGGTTTAAAATTGCAATAAAACAATTATTAGATAAATTACCAAATAGACATAACTGTACTTGCCTTTGTTTTATTGACTGGATTCGTTTGTTGATTCCGGGGTGATGCTAGTACAGTCCTCGAAACCCTACAATTGAGAATTTGACTCAGATCCGTTGTATAACCAAGCTAAGTGTGCTAGTTGCAATCTCTAGAGTCATGTCCTAGTCAGGTTTTAGGTTGTATTAAACTACAGCTAACGGTTACGTCGCAACTACGTGCGTTGATTAAGCCGGTTAATTGATTTATTTGAAAATACACGGGAATCGATTACAATTTGGAAAACTTTGTGTTTTGTAATATATTTATAAAAATACAATTTCTTTTAGTGATAAACCGTGAACGAGTTATTTAATAACATTTTATCCATTTTAATTAAATTCGTAATTAACCAATAAATTACGTTCTAATCTACGATTACGCGACTAAACAAAACCACCCAAATCATATCCACCAGAAAAAGAAAAATAAAATAAACTATGCTACACAATATAGTGGCACAGCTAATGGTCCTAGGGTGGGCTTATGCCCGGTACAATTTTCTTTTACATCAAATAAGAGAAAATGTCTTAATTAATAAATAAAGTGCAGAAATTAAATAACTATAATAAATAGCCTAGATATTAATTAAAATAAATAAAAAGAAAGCTAAAAGTCTCAGACTCGGTCCATTCCTCAAAATTCGGCTAATACCACAACGTCCGGTCGGACCGGTGCGTTTGCATTTCGCCGGGCCCACAGACCGGTACGGTCGTCGCCCGAAATCAGTTTTAAAAATTCATTTCCGAAAACCAATTTTGAAATCAATTAAATATAGTTTTTGTAAAAATTAGGGCAGCACTTCCTCTATTTCGGAACAAACCCAAAACTGGAAAATGCGCCACAGAAAACCTGCAAATGTCCCAAACCAGGGAAAACCCATAGAAATAAATTCCATCCACAAATATCTTAAAATCCAATACACAGAACGTTTCCGAAGAAAATTCGGAGAACCCGAATTGAAATCGGAAACCCGAAATGATCGCAGAACTAATTCCGAAACCAACTCGAAAAACCCAAAATATCCAAAACCAACACAGCACAAATCTCACAGAACATCGCCTAAAGAATACCGAGCTATACGTAGCTAAACCGAGTTCCCGAGAAGGAACCGGGGGACCGATATCATCACCGACTCTACGGGAGGGACGAACTACTGTGATTACCAAGAAATTACCAAATTCCGTTGGCGGGGAGCCGCGGGAAAAATCTCGGGAAAAATCCGAAACTAAGTTCGGCAGCAGGTCGAAGATCCCGAACAGCGACGTCGCGAATCCCAGATCCAGCCACGCACAGAAGGGAGACGCACACGGACAGCGAAGAACCGCGGACAGCGACTCGGGTGCTGGCCGCGGGAGGCGGACAGCGACGGGGCAGCGAAGATGGGCGGCGCTGGGGCTCGGCTGAACGGAGAGGAGCGCGGGGCAAAGGGGGCTCTGGCCGCGAGGCGATGGCGGCGCGGGCGCGCCGGAGGGCTGCCGGCTGGGGAAATCGGGTCAGCGCCGGCTAGGGCGCGGGGGGTCCGGCGCGAAGGCTCGGCGGATGGCCGCGGGAGGAGCGGCGCTCGTCGGGGGTCGTCGGCCTCGGGTCGCACGCGCTGGAGAAGGGCTCGGGTTTTGAGGTCGGGGTTTGCTCGGGAGGAGCACTCCAAGAGAACAGAGAGAGAGAGGGAGAGCTCTGTTGAGAGATTGAGGGAGAGTGAGAGACTTTGTTTCTCCAGGAAGAGAAACAGAGAGTGGGAGAGAGATTTGAGAATGGGAGATTTTGAGAGCTTGAGTGCTGTGAGAGAGAAGGGTGGGTTTTGCTGAATATGGGAACGTGGGGTTAGATTATTAAGGGAGTGGGGTGAGTAAATAGAGGGAGATGGAGAGTTGGGGAGTTACGAGTAAAAGAAGAGAAAGGGTTGTGCTGATCCAACGGGACAGCTCAAAAATATTTTCTTTTTTTTTTTTTTTAAAAACAACTATTAGCCAAATCAGATTTTAAGAAAGAGAGGAAATGGATTGGGTTCGGGTTCAGGCCTGGGTCTGGGTTCGGACTCGGGTCTGGGTCAGCAACCAAAAGCCCAATTTTATTATTTAAAATAGTTTCAGCCCAATAATAATAATATTAATAATTATAACCTTACTAATAATAACAATATTAATACTTATAATTTATTTAACCAAAGTTTTATCAAATTAATTTTTCAAGGACAATCAAGATTAAAATAAAAATGCATTTAAATTAATTATTCTAATTAATCAAGATTACGGGTTTCACAGATGTAATAAAATATTGACTTTGACAACTACAAAAATATTACACTGACAAATAAATGCTACATTTTTATTTCCAACGATTTAGACCTCTTTTAGAATTCAGATTTATACTGCAGAACTTTTTCAACTAATATAGACAAGCAATATTTTTGGTGTTAGAGAAGTTCGTTATAGAAACTTCCTATTTACTTCATAAAAATACCATTTCTGCAGTATGTTGGCAACTTGTTTGGTAAATAATAGGATCCTACAAAGTGCACCAATTTTTTTCAGAAGTTTTTTTAACACATTAGAAAGCATTTGGTATATTTTTGGATGTCATGTCGGGATATGGTTTTCTGTAATTCTCGTACTGTTTCCTAAGAGTGTTAATTTATATGAAAAGTATAACCTAATAGTCTCTACGAGTGTCCTTTTTTTTCCTTCCAAAAAGTATGTCTCAGACTAACTAACCATATGGGATCAGGTTTAAGCATACCCGATATTAACTGTTAAAAAAATCAGTATCGGTTGGAAATCAGGTGAATCGACCAAAATTCCAAATGTTTTGGGAAGCTATGTATTTGTTAAGGCCCAAATAGGGAGGAATTATCTGAAAAGGCTAAAACTTTCCCGAAACAAGCAAAACCATCTCTATAACCGGCCAACCTTTTATTTGTTTATAACTGAAGAAAATTGTTTTGTACACTTTGCCAGATTAGGGTATTATTTATCCAAAACTGGAGGGAACAAGCTCAAACTCTTTCCAAAAGTTGCCAAAGCTTGTGCAATGACCAACATTATACTAAAATTTTGGCAGTTACCGACAAAACTGGGCCAAATATGCACTATATATGGTTTTGGTATTATTGGCAAATGTTCTAATACTTATAGTGAAATAAAAATCAATCTGGCATGTTCTAATACTGTAGGATGCACTAGTGCTCTAGGGAGATAAGAGTTGTCAATGCAAAATGTGGGTCATGTCATGTCGAAAATGTGTTGGCACAACCCGGTCAATCCAAAATATGTTATGACACAACACAGTAATTTATAAAACAAAAGATAATAGAATAACATAAGAAAATCTTATAATGCTATGAAAAACACAATTGAACATAGAATTATCTTAACAATTACCATTTCAAATCATGCTGCAATGTACTCATTCTAATAACACAAGAAAAGCTTATAATCATAGTAAATCTCTTAATGTTGTAAACACACAATGGAACAAAGAACCATGTTGCCATTTTAAATCATCAGTGCTTCGAAAAATAAATTACACAGAGAAGAGGTTAGGGAAGGATATGAATGTAAAGGGCAACAAAGTTAAAAGTGGTATAGTTTTCCCCAAAAAGTGGATATTCCCATTTGTATGGACAAAATATGAAACAACATAGTACATTTTAGAAAATGATTTTTTTTTGGAGTGTCAATGTCATGTCCACCACATCTTACTGTACCAAAGCTTTCTAAAAGGTTGTGTCAGTATAATCTCACCAGTAGCCGAGAAGCTACAGAATTGAGAACCAGACCCCGAGACCCCGCGATTCCTGGTGTATAACCCTGCCACAATGCACTATAAGATAAATATTCAATTCCAAAAGAAAAAAACAATTATTTGTAGAGAAAATTTTGCAGTTTTGTAAATTTTAGAAAGAAGTCAATTCAGAAGCAAAATGCTTGAACATTTAAATGGTCATGGAGGATTGAGAGAAAATTAAACCTAAAGTAAGAGAAACCCTAGATGTTGATTTCTTCCTCTAAACCCTATTTAAGAAACAAAACCCTAGACAGTGATTGATCTGTTCTGCAGCTTGCAAAATCTCTAATTGTTAAATCTAGATAACAAAACCCTAGAAAAACTCAGAAAAAGGGAGATGTGGAGATGGAGTATGACCGAGTGGCTTTCTTCAAGATTTCGAGGAAGAGCTTGAGCTCGACCTTTGTCGCCCCTCAGAGAGAACGTCCACTTTATCGCCCCTCAAAGAGAGAGAGAGAGAGAGAGAGAGGAGTGAGGAGAGAGAGAGAGAGAGAGATAGAGTAAAAAGAGAGAAAAATGGAAGAACGAGAGAGAGAGAGAGAGAGAGAGAAATGGAAGAATAAGAAGGGTGCTTTGACCGCCAAAAGAAAAAAATTCATCCCCATTTTTTTTTCTTTAGGAGCCAATTTTTGGCTGCTTTGACCGCCAAATATTTGGCAGAAGCCAGCGACTGTAGCCAATTTTTCGAAGTGAAAAAATATCGGTTGAAATAAAATTCTTAGACAATACTTTTTATGTAGTGTATATTGTATAATATTATATGACACTTTTAAAGTGTTGTATATAGTACATAATATTATACGACATTTCAAGATTGTCTTAAAAGTGTTGTTAAATTTATATTTACGACATTTTTAAATAGGTGTCGTAGATTATGATAAATACTTAATTACAATGACATGTTTTAATAGAGTGTCATCACTAAAAAAATTAATGACACTTATTTAGAAAGTGTCGCTATTAACCTATTTGGTTGTAGTATGGGTATCGAACTCGGAATAGAGTATCGACACCTGCACCTAGCTCAGCTGAAGTTAGGATCGAGCCTGCTTAGCAAGACAAAGACCGCACAGAAGGATGACTCATTCCTGAAGAAGATGCGCGAGCTGATTCCAACAGGAAGGGCGGCTGACTGTACGGAAAACGGAGACGGGACGATGCGACTAAAGGGAAGGCTCTGTATTCCTGAAACTGCCGAACTCAGAAAAGAAATTCCAGAGGCACATTATGTGAAGTACTTGTTACATCCTGGAAGCACCAAGATGTACAAGGACTTGCGCACAAACTTCTGGTGGCACGGCATGAAGAAAGACGTGGCTATATTCGTATCGCAGTGCATGGCGTGTCAGCAAGTAAAGGCGAAACACCAAAGGCCAGGCGGAGAGCTGCAGAACCTCGACGTTCCCGAGTGGAAGTGGGACAACATCTCGATGGATTTTATTGTGGGATTTTCGAAGACGTCGCGGGAAAATGATGCAATTTTGGTCATTGTTGATAGATTGACCGAGTCGGCTCACTTCATCGTAATTAAAGTAGGATGGAGCATCGATCGGTTAGCACAAATTTACGTCGACGAGATTGTTCGACTGCACGGGGTACCGACCTCAATAATTTCGGACAGAGACGGGCGATTCCTATCACATTTTTGGACGAGCCTACAGACGGCGATGGGGACCAAATTAAACTTTAGTTCTGCGTATCATCCCCAAACAGACGGTCAGACGAAGAGGATAAATCAAATTTTAGAGGATATGTTGCGTCTGTGTGCGATCGACCTAAAGACTAGTTGGGAAACACAATTGTCGCTTGCGGTGTTTGCGTATAACAACAGTTTTCAGTCTAGCATTCAGATGGCTCCATACAAAGTGCTCTACGGAAGGAAGTGTCATTCGCCGATATGCTGGGATGAAGTCGGAGAGCGACAAGTGCTTGGATCGGAACTGGTAGAGCAGGCCGTTGAAAAGGTCCGCTTGATTCGAGATAGACTCCGTATCGCACAAAGTCGATAAAAGAGCTACATAGATCTTCGTCGACGACCGCTAGAGTTCTTGGTCGGGGACCATGTGTTTCTAAAAGAAATGCCCATGCGCGATGTGATGCGGTTCGGCATTAAAGGCAAGTTGAGCCCGAGATTTATAGGCTCCTTCGAGATCATCGAGCGAGTTGCAAAGGTTGCTTATCGGATCATACTACCTTCTGCCTTGGCTGATGTGCACGATGTCTTCCACGTTTCACAACTTCGAAAATACGTGCACGATCCAAGTCATATGGTTAACTTTGATCAGTTGGAGCTACGTATTGACTTGTCTTACTCGGAGGAGCCTATTCAAATTTTGGACCACAAGGAGAAGGTGCTACGAAATTGATCGATGTCCTTGGTCCGCGTGCTTTAGCGGAACCATTTAATTGAGGAGTCGACGTGAGAGATGGAGGCGGAGATGAAAAAGAAATACCCTACATTGTTTGTCTAAATTAAGGTCAGACCCTTGTTCTTAAGTTTCGGGACGAAACTTTTTCTTAGTGGTATATTATGTAGCGCCCCGCTTTCGATAGGCGACGGAACTTCATAATATGCTTGCACCGAGTCAGATCGGCCGGGAACTTAGATGGCCATCTGACTCGATCGCTAAGCTTGGTAAACGATAATGCCTTGCGGCATCGATTCAAATCGATTTGGACGGAAGTTACGAGAATCGATCCAACTAATGGAAAGACTTCTGTTAGAATAAGTCCTAGATGCAGCGGACTGCGTCTCGGCGAGTGAGCTCTCTATAAGAGTCCCTTCGACGGGACCGGACCGCTGTATGATTTTCTTGGAGCTTTTGCCGCTGGATTTTAATGAAGTGCTTTCGCGTCGTTTTCATGGATACAATTACAAATTTCGAAGCAAGGGGAAAAAAGGAATTCTAACAAAGTGTTGGTGCCATTGTAGGAACTCGCGTAATTAAAGCTTGACGTTGCGAAGCGCTTCGACGATCGGCACGAAGCAAAGTAATTTGTGGGTGATTCGGCCCCTTCTTTTCTACTATATCCCGTAAACTAATTCCTTGCCTCAAAATCATTCAAATTGAACGATGCCAAGTTAATTGCATGCCAATCCACTAAGTTCAAGAACTCGGGAAAAACGTATCGATTTAGAGTAATTCACTCTGAAAATACAAGTCTATCATATAAATCATAAAGTTTAAGGTTCTAGTAAAAAGATAGACTATTTCACGTGCTGCAAAATAATATGAAACGTCGATCGTGGGTTATGATGCCTCGGACTAATTCGTTGCAAGCTATAAATGAAAAGTATTTCTATCCTATACTGCGTCTTATATTCTGATGTGATTTGTGAAGTTTCAATTTGGCGTATTAATATAAAAAGCAACGTAACGTTCTTACCTTGTACGAGTACAATTCCAGACTCGTACGACATCATGCCTTACCGAGGACGATCGAATCGGCAAAGTAACACTGGAGACGAACGGTTTGTTGACTCGGGGCGTGACACAGTTTATTTTGATAACATTAACAGCATCTTCATAGTCTAGTTTTCTCTGTATTTCAGATTGATATTCTTTCAAAAGCTCTACTACATAAAGTCTGTCCATTCAAGCTGAGTCATCAAAGCCTTATGGATATTCCTAAAAGAAGACTGAAGAAAAGACCAGCGATCCTTAAAGACGGCTCTCAACATATTCAAGATATCGAGTCTATACAAGGTCTAGGTCTGTCTGTAAACACCTAAGGTTGGACGACAAAACGAAAAGCTCTTCTATTTTTTCAGTCAAAAATCAATGTCTACAAGAACGACATACCGACGGTATACTGCTGTATACCGACGGTATACCATTCTGTGAGCCATAAAACGTTCTGTGACAAACATCGGCGTACCGACGGTATACTATGGTATACCGACGGTATACCGTTTTGTGAGCCACATAATATTCTGTGACAAACATCGGCGTACCGACGGTATACTACGGCATACCGACGGTATACCATTTTGTTAGCCACAAAAATGTTCTGTGACGAACTTTGGCATACCGACGGCATACAACAGTATACCGACGGTATACCGTTTTGTTAGCCAAAAAATATTCTGTGACGAACATCGGTATACCGACGGCATACCGCGGCATACTGACGGTATATCGGTTTATCATATTTAATTTTTGAATGGACGAATACTAGCATTAATTGTTAGCATTAAATGCTCCCCAACGGATATAATTATTACCGTTACTGTTCAAAATGGTATACCGATGACATGCCGATCAATACCGACGGTATGCCGTCTGGGTTATATTCAGGAGCATTAAATGCTACCTACTCTTGGTTTTCTATATAAATGGATTCCTTCTCTCTCTTGAAGGTCATCCACTTAAGCCATAAATTTTCTCAACACCAAGAGCTCCACCATTACTACTCTACCAAGCTTTTAATTGTCATTCATTCCAAAAGTGCTAGAGTATGCAAGGGTTGTACTTTTCGATCTTCAAGTGTTAGAAGATCAACAGTTCTCTTCCTTTCCTTTTTGAAGTTGGCGAGTCTTCGTAAGAAAACTCGTGTGTAAGAAGTTGGCGAGTTCTTCGAATCCAAACTCGTGTTGAAGTTGGCGAGTTCTTCGGATCCAAATTCGTGTGTACTATTTTACTAAATAGTAAATTTAAAACAGAGAGAGTTTCGAAACTGGATTGCCTCTAGGGAGAAGACCAGGATACATCGCGTGCTTGATTTTCTCTTCTCTCTTTTTATTTTAGTAATATTGCTTCTTGTGTTTAGATTTATTTTATTTCCCTATCCACTCCCCCTAGGGTTCTATAATTGGTATCAGAACTTTATTCTCTTGATTTGGATTTACACCCGATTTTACAATGAGGGACACTCCACAAATAGACCTCCTCTATTTGATGGAACCAACTATAACTATTGGAAGATTAGGATGAGCATCTATCTGAAGTCCATAGATTTTGATTTATGGGATTGTGTGATAAATGGTCTCCCTACTCCTTCCGGAGTTATTGAGGATATTGTATCTGACACCCTTAGGGACAAACTCATTGAGAATGTCAAGAAGCTTGCTAGTCGAGACGCTAAGGCTATGAACGCTCTTTACTGTGATCTCGATAGCAGTAAATTCAATAGGATCTCTACTTGCAAGGCTTCTAATGAGATTTGGAAGTTGCTAGAAGTCACACACGAAGGAACATCACAAGTAAAAGAATCAAACATTAGTAGACTCACACAAGAATATGAATCTTTTAAGATGAAACAAGATGAGTCTATTACTTGCATGTTTACTCATTTCGGTGATATCATTAACCCTCTTTCTTCTCTTGGTAAGGAATATCCTGCTCATGAAAAGATCAAAAAAATTCTCAGAGGATTGACTAAAGGATGGAGTCCTAAAGCTACCGCCATCATTGAAGGGAACGACTTGACAACCATAAACCTTGAGACCCTCATGGGGAAGCTTATGACTCATGAACTTGACATGAAAGATCAAGAGGAATCATCCATGCAAGAGAAGGAGAAGGAGAAGGCCAAAGAGAAGGAGAAGTCTCTGGCTCTCAAAGTTTCAAAATCCTACTCAAAGGATATCTCTGACGACAACGAGTCGGATGATGATGAAGAAATAGCTCTCACAGCTAAGCATTTCCGAAAGATCCTCAAGTTCAACAAAGCCAACCGCTTTAGACAGGACAACGATGAAGATCCGACATGCTACCATTATAGAAGAATCGGTCATATCAAGAGAGATTGTCCTATGACAAGAAAAGACTCAAGTAAGTACGAGAAGTCTAGCAAGGAAGCTCTTCCTCCAAAAAATATGCCAACACCAGCATCTGGTGTAAGAGCGATGCTAGTGACTCAGACAAAGACAAAGATTGCAAACACAATACAAATATTTGCCTCATGGCAACCGATGAGGTACTCGATGATCTCTCTTTAAATACTCTCACTTATGAAGATTTGGAAAATGTTATTCTTGAATTACACGAGGAACACAAAGGTGTTAGAAATAAGTACAAGGAATCTCTAAAAGAGGTTGATGCACTTCAACTTGAAGTAGAAAGACTCTCTAACATCATTATTGATGTAAAAGAAAAATCTCCTGCTTCCAACACGGATGAGATAGAGTCTTTGCGACTCAAGTTACAAGAATCTCAAGTTATCATTAAGAAAAAGGATGATGATATTCAATCCCTCAGAAGGGCTTATGATTTTGCCATGCATAAAGTTCAAGCTGCAAATAGAAGAGAATATGATACTTCTACTAAGTATAATGATCTTCTTGTGCAGAGTAAGAAACTAGGTAATAAGAACACTACTCGCACACATGCTCCAAGACACGCCTACACTCATCACCATACTAGTCACAACTATTACATGAACAAGAACACTACACAAGTCCTATCCTAACACAAGAAAAGGACCCTTTGTTAAGAAGAACACCTCACACCATGCCTTCTATTATCATTATCATAACACTCATGATAGAACTCCTTGCACTAAAGCTTCATATGTGCATAACACTCACACATTTTTTCTAAATCTTCTATAATGTGCAACTATTGTGGCTTGCTTGGACATACTTCTAATTATTGTCTGACAAGGAAACAATTTGATATAAAAGTTTATAAATGGGTTCCTAAGACTAACAATCAAGGACCCAAACAATCATGGGTACCAAAATGTTCATCTTCAACTTATGTTGCAGGTGAAGAATCCTTCTCATGCTAGAAGTAAGTGGATCCTCGATAGCGGTTGTTTACGGCACATGACCGGTGATGCTTCACTTTTTATAACGCTATCAATGAAGAAGGAAGGACATGTATCCTTTGGTAACAATCTAAAAGGCCATATCATAGGAAATGGTAATATCGGTTCCCCTTCTTATCCTTGTATTAAGAATGTGTCTTGTTACAAATCTCAAACACAATCTTCTCAGTATTAGTCATCTTACGGATAATAGTTATGATATTAAGTTTGTTAAACTCAAATGCTTCATTACCGATAGCTCTAGTGGATCTACAGTATATGAAGGTATTAGAGAAAACAATATCTATGTTCTATATCTTGTCGAAGGTACCAACAATGACAGGTGCTTAGTTGCAAAGAACGATGAAAGTTGGCTTTGGCACATGAGGCTCGGACACGCCAACATAGATACCATTTTCCGTCTTGCAACCAAAAAGCTTGTACGAGGACTTCCAAGTATCCCCTTCAAAAAGGATATTGTGTGTGAAGAATGTGAGAAAAGTAAGTTGACCAAGTTATCCTTCAAATCTATCAACTCTGTGAGTACCACTAGACCACTTCAACTTATTCATATGGATTTTTCGATATTTACTTGGGTCATTTTTCGAGGCTTGTACGAGGCAAACTTTATGCTTTTGTTTTGGTTGATAATTTTTCGAGATTTACTTGGGTCATTTTTCTTGCTTGTAAAAGTGATACTTTTTGTGAATTTGTTGCTTTTTGCAAACGTGTTCAAAATGAGAAAGGCATTTCTATTAACAATATTAGAAGTGATCATGGAGAAAAATTTGACAATGCCGATTTTAAAAGATTTTGTGAAAAGAATAGTTTTGGTCATGATTTTGCTTGCCCTCGAACTTCTCAACAAAATGGTGTTGTGGAGAGAAAGAATAGAACCCTTGGCGATATGGCCCATGTTATGTTAAACCAATATAAGCTCCCCCAATAATTTTGGGCGGAAGCCGTAAACACTGTCACGACCTGCACCCGCTTTTCGGATACGAAGCGTGTCCAAGCCCAGCCTACGCCGCAGTGTCGGCGGTAGTACGCTAGCTACACAAGTCACGGCAAACTAGAATCTCATGTTAAACTATATTTCATCCACAGAATAATCATGTCACAATCAAGATCAATAAAAAAGATATGAACTGAACAATAATGAATATAACTGAATATCAGGAAATCACTGCCACGTCCGGTGGACACAAATCTACTACCAATAAACGGAAAAAAGAGAATATATGGAGTAACTAACTGAATAAAAACTGCTAATCTAGACCACCTCAACTGCAAGCAATACGATCTGATGCTGGCTCAAGCCCTCTCGTCTGCTCCTGACTTAAACTCGGCTAACCTGAAGAGATCATCAGGTCCTCAGAGGACTAGCAAGATACATAAAAATGAGCCTTTCTAACAGTTTATTATGCATGGAGAAAAATACAGAATAAACAATAAAACTGAGCAATGAATAAACACGAATCTGTATACTTTCTACACATAAATGAACTGCTGAACGAGGACGAGAGAACTCATGTCAAGATGTCAACGGATAACCAAATCGATACTCAAACCCTCGTCCCTAGTGTGGACTCGCAGGTTTGAACAAACTACTAACCCTCGTCCCTAGTGTGGACTCGTAGGCTAGCATCACCCTCACCCCTAGTATGGACTCGCAGGTGTGAAATATTACTACTAACCGTCCTCCCTCGTGTGGACTCGCAGGCTAGCATCACCCTCGTTCCTACTGTGGGCTCGTAGGTGTGGACCATTAACTACTAACCCTCGTCCCTATTATGGACTCGCAGGTTAGCTTAAGACACAGATAACTACTAACCCTCGTCCCTATTGTGGACTTACAGGTTAGCTTCAAGATTTCAAGACAAGGAGGAATAGCAGTTCAGTTCATGACTTCATGACCCACGATACGACTCAATCAAGGCTCAAATGAATACATCCAATAAGCATAGCTAATTGTAAACACAGTCTATATAACAATGTTCAAATATACAAGCAGGATATGAAAAGATACATGCCAACAGTATGAGAAAAATTACATAATAATAAAAAGACAGTGCATATAAATAAAGCTGTGTAGAAAGGCAAGGTATACTTGCCTTTGGTCCTGAGCTGCTGTCACGGATTTCAACCCGTATGGAGATCCAAATTACCTGTTTATGAATTTCATGGAATCAATACACGATGTTTAAGAGTACAAACTAGCTTAACTATTTAATTCATAAGGTTACACAATTCCCTATGTACTGGCATCTACTACTAATTACCTAGAACCACAAGACACCACACTCTTCTATTTTGTCAACTGTACCCTTCAAACACACACGCACTACACAATCCCCCAATCTATCCTTCCTGTGCTCTCAAGAATTAATTCCTAAAACTGCACAAGTGCCTGGCTGGTTCTAGTCCATCCATGACTCATGTATAGTACATGATGTTCTTATTGATTCGAGACCTGCTGACCCTGGAAAACAGGTCTAACTCTAACTGATTTAAGGAGTGCCACACTGGTGCATTTGCTCAAGGGATAATCCCTTGGAGTTTACTAAGTACTTCCTTACAATACCTCATATTTGGCCTTTCAAGAAGACATACAGGAAAGTAGTGTCAAAGTATACTGCATCCTTAGAGTTTCTGTTCAAACTGAGTGCCAACCCGATACCAGTATGACCTGAGTCCCTACTGGAACTCCCTATACTTGACAGTCACACAACTTGGTGACTCTACCTAGCATTATCTCAGGATACTCAGTTTTTCCCACAGAAAATATACTACAATGTCAACTAATACTCGAAGTCCAGGGTCTCGTTTGATCCTTGATTTTCCAATTCTTTCAGAGATCGTGATAAATTACAGGCCTTATATCCAGTTACGGGTACATGGCCAACTATCCTGTGTATCAAGTTTTATCAAAACAAGGTGAGGTATGGACAGTACCAAAATGCTACATCTTGAATATATAGCAACACTACCAAAATACAGTAAATTAGCGACCGAAAATTAGCGACGAAAATTTTTCGTCGGCATTCGCGACGGCTTTGTGGCAACTAGCCGACGGATTACCGACGACAAGCCGTTACATTTTTTATTTTATTTTTAGGGGGAGAAAAGGTCGCACATCCGTCGCTAGGGCATCGGAGATATAGCGACGGATAGTCAGCCGTCGCTATTCAGTCGATTATTTGGCGGGAATTGTGTTGAGAATTGGCGGCACAATTCTTCGACTACGTAGCTACGGATATTCAGTCGGCAAGTATCAAATTTAGCGACTAACGGGCGACGGATTTGAATTCGTCGCTAGTCCGTCGCTAAATATACATTCCAGACTTAAATTGAAACGGCGGGGGGAACTTTTCACATTCCCCCCAAATTTACTCTCTCTTCTCTCTCTCTCTCCGCGACTTCGGTGATCGGCGTCGGGCTCTCTCTCTCTCTTCCGAAGGTAATCCCCCCTCTCTCTCTCTCTCTCTCTCTCTCTTTCTCTCTCGCGGTGTCGTAGGGGCAGCGGGGGCGGCGGGCTTGGGACGGGGGCTGGGCGGCGGGCTTGGGGCGGGGGCGTCATGGGCTGGGCGACTGGCTTGGTGTGGGAGCGTCGGGGGCTGGGCGGCGGGCTTGGGGCGGCGGACTTTGGTCGGGGATGACGGGGGGCTTTGCTTCTCAAATTCATCTGAGTTTATATATTGGCTAAATAATATGTTATCCATATTGGGTGTTGTCCATTAGTTTGGTGGTGTTTGGATCAGTAAATATGAATATAGATTTTGGGTTCATGGTATATGTGTTCACTGTGTCATGGACAGTGCGAGTTCTTCATCTGCATAAGTCTCTGAATAAGTGAAGTTTTTCCTGAAAACCGACCCTTAGAGTGTATCAGTTGTGCGCTTCTATATAGATGTATATATCTATATATCTAACTGTGATATACATACATATATATATATGTGTGTATGTGTGCTTTAGAGAGTGAGGAATGAAGACAGGCCTACCATGCCTATTAGCATACAGGACGGCTTGGGGTATAATGTGTGAGTGTAGACATGGTAGAAATTATAGGTAATTAATGCTTGTGTAACTAGACTAAGGTAGTGCTTGCTAGATAGTAAGGACACTCTAGTATCCTAACCAAGTTAATTTTAGCCTAGATATTTAGGATATAGCTCCCATATCCTAGAACTGGACTCTTGCAATTTAGAAATAGATAGATTGACTCAGTTTGATTAATTGACCTACAATGACTCTAAAACTTGATTTGCTGCTGCAAGCATACAATACCACAAAAATATTTACTGACTCATCAAGTTGAACCGTGTATAACATGCTCGACGCTTAAGAGGAATCATTTCGACTTAGTGGACTATCGAAGAATCGGTATCGGACTATCGGTATCGGTATCGGTATCGGTATCGAACTATCAGACTATCGGTATCGGTATCGAACTATCGGTATCGCTAGCGGACTATCAGACTATCGGACTATCGGTATCGGTATCGAACTATCGGTATCGCACTATCGGTATCGCACTATCGGTATTGGTAATGGTATCGAACTATCGGTATCGAACTATTAGTAACAATTGTACTTAGATTTTTCTCTTCTCGAGCTAGAATACCAGCGGATCCACCAGTTACATGATTATATACTAATTCTGTTTAGTTTGTCTTACTATACAGATTTTTACATCCAATCTGTGATGGATCGTTGTTTCGTTGATCGTACATGGATGTACAAACGACAATACGAGAGAAGAATATGTGTGAGTGACGATTTTCAGGCAAGCGTGGAAGTGTTTCTTAAGTATGCCATGAGCAAAGCTCAGTTTATGGACGGTAACAAAATCAAGTGTACATGTCGTAATTGTCGCAATAGACGTTACGAAGAAGTGGTGAGTGTGAGAGATTGTTTGACCCGTAAGGGTTTCGTACGTGATTACGGCCTGTGGTCATTGCAAGGTAAACTATATACGGAAAGACAGGTTGCGAATGCTGCTACTTATGCTTTTGATGATAATGCTGCAGCGGATTTTGTCGTCGATGACGACGAATGCTCTGTTGATTATGGAGACGTGCAGAACCTTTCACGAGATATGGTATACGACGCGGCAGGGCCTAATTTTGATCCGGAGGATCCTAATCCCGAGGCGAAGGAGTTCTATGATATGTTTTAGGATGCTGAAACTTCTTTATATCCTGGTTGTGAGCCACATTCCGTACTGTCAGTGACGATGCAGTTGTTGAACATAAAGTCCAATTTTAACTTGCCACAAACTTGCTATGATCGGATTACACAACTAATGAAGGAGGTATTACCGAAGGAATCAAAAAAGCTTCCAAAAAACTTCTACAAGTCGAAGATGATGGTCCGACAACTGGGACTGGGGTACGAAAAGATAGATTGTTGTCGCAACGGATGCATGTTGTACTACAAGAAGAACGAGGATGTAGAAAGTTGCAGCTTCTGTAATGCGGATCGTTACAAGCCAGTCAGGGAAAAAAAAGTCAACTAGAAAACAACGTCCTTACAAGTATATGCATTACTTGTCGATCACGAAGCGCTTGCAGAGGATGTATGTCTCATAATACAGCAGAACATATGACGTGGCACAACGAAGAACGCACAAAAGAAGATGGAGAATTGTCACATCCTTCGGATGGAGAGGCGTGGAAATATTTCGATTTTCGCCATCCAGATTTTGCTGTAGAGCCTAGAAATGTACGCATGGGGCTATGTTCTGATGGCTTCGCCCCTTTCGGGCAGTCGGGATCTCAATACTCCTACTGGCCGGTCATTCTGACCCCTTACAATCTGCCACCATGGATGTGTATGAAGACTTATATGTTCTTGACAGCTATCATACCGGGTCCTAAAAATCCGACAAAGAATATCGATATTATTTACAGCCGTTGGTGGATGAGCTAAAACAGCTGTGGAAGATCGGCGTCACGGCCTATGATATTTCCAGGAAACAGAACTTTCAGATGAGAGCTTCACTGATGTGGACAATTAATAATTTTTCCGCATACGGTATGCTGTCGGGATGGAGTACTCACGGCACCCTGTCTTGTCCGATATGCATGCAAAATAGTAAGGCGTTTCGCCTTAAGCATGGAGAAAAAACTTTTTCTTTGAATGTCATCGTCAATTTCTGCCCGCAAGTCATCATTGGAGAAAGAACAAGGACGCGTTCAGAGCTAAAAAACAAGAATTTTCTCATCCGCCTGCCAGATTATCGGGATACGATATTTGGAAAGATGTAAAGGACTTGTCAACTGTAATGGAAGATCCATCGAACAATCGTGTCGATGAGTTCGGACAAACCCATAACTGGACCAAACGGAGTATCTTCTGGGACTTGCCTTACTGGAAAGATAATCTTATAAGGCATAATCTTGATGTTATGCATATCGAAAAGAATGTGTTCGATAATATCTTCAATACCGTCATGGACATTAAAGGAAAGACGAAGGACAATCCAAAAACAAGACAAGACATTGCCGAGATATGCAAGCGTCCTTATCTGAACTTGATACAAAGGGGAGCAGCTAGAGAATTAAGTAAGCCGATAGCACAATACACAATGAGCAAGGAAGATAGATTAATAATCTGCAAGTGGGTATCTACTTTAAGATTTTTCGACGGCTATGTGTTGAATTTGTCTAGATGCGTTGATCTCAATGAACGCAAGCTAACGGGAATGAAGAGTCATGACTGCGACGTGTTTATGGAAAGATTACTGCCCATTGCTTTGAAAGAGTTGTTGCCTTCTGCTGTATGGGTTCCGTTGGCCGAACTATCAATATTCTTTAGGGATATTTGTTCAACTAAGTTGACTGTGCAACACATGGTTGAACTTGAGGAGAAGATTATCTTAACCATTTGAAAGTTGGAGAAAATATTTCCTCCTGGCTTCTTCGACAGCATGGAGCATCTACCGATTCATCTAGCATACGAAGCCCGTGTCGGTGCATCTGTTCATTATCGATGGATGTACCCATTTGAAAGGTACATAAAAATCGATATAATTTAAGTTTAATTTCAGTGGGTTTTAAAATTCTATCTTAATTCTCAAGATAATTTATCTCTCTAGATACCTACACCATCTAAAGAAGAAAGTTGGCAACAAGGCTCATATAGAGGCTTCGATATGCGAAGTATATCTTATCGAAGAGGTGTCAAACTTCTGCTCCATTTATTTCGATACTCATGTTAAGACAAATCGAAATAGACCTCAAAGGAATGACGAGGACGTTGAGGATGGAGGAATATTCAATGTAAGGGGTAAGCCTGTTGGGGCTAGTAAAAGACGGTGGTTGATAGACGAGTATGATGCTGCTCACCGATATGTCTTGTTAAACTGTGACATACAAGAAGTGAGAGATTTGAAGAAGTAAGTTAGTACACTTGCACTCGTTATAATCTTGAATTTGATGAAGTAAGTGACTACACTTATATTCTTATTTTCTCTAATAGTGTATTTAGAGATGAAGTCAAAACGTTGACACCCGATATTACCGATGGGGGACTTCAAAGAGAGGTTGATTGTACATTTCTGTCATAGTTTCGCAAATACGTAAGTAACTGTGATTATAATTGAGATTATAAATATATAATCTAAAACATTTAAATTATAAATATTTGTTTACAGGTTTTATTACCTGAAACAACACTCACTCATGAGAGTGTTCGTTATCTGGCATTGGGACCGAAGAAGCAAATAAAGACTTTGCCAGGCTATGTCGTTAATGGCTTCAGGTTTAAGTCAACTCAGAATGCTATAAATGTCGAATTTATCAATGACCGCATCAGTACCAAGGATTTCGATGTTTGTATAAGAGGCACCATCTATGACGACAAGCCGGACTTTGACTATTATGGAGTGCTTCGGGATATTGTAGATTTACAATATACTGGCCCATATGATATGCATATTGTGATATTCAAATGTGAGTGGTTCGATACGACACCAAATATCGGTTGGAGAATCGATAAATAATTTGGATTTGTCGATATAAATCATCGTAGGAGGTATAGAGGGTCCGATACATTTGTGATAGCAAATCAGGCTGTTCAAGTCTACTATACAAGCTACCCAAGGTGTCGTAGAGATCGATTTGACTGGTAGACAGTATGCAAGATTAAATCTAGAAATACATTCAACGTTGGAGACCCAACATACCAAGAGGACCAGATCGAAAAGTCCCAATACTTGGGACAACACTCAAATACAATGGATGTTGAAGATATTGTTAAGGAAAATAGAGGGGAGAGAGGTTGATACACAAGATTTAGCTGTCAATCAGGGGAGAAAGAGGCGTCTTGTCCCAAATATTGAGGCAGAAGAAGAAGAAGAAGAAGAAGAAGAAGAAGAAGAAGAAGAAGAATTTGATGGGGATGAGGATACAGATGAAATTGACGATGAAGATAAGGATGAGGATGAGGATGAGGAGGATGATGATGAAGACGAGGCCGAGGATGAGAACGAAGACGATGATTAGGTTAAATATTGTTGTATATTAAAAACACTTCCAATTACGTGAATTAAGTTTGACCTCATAAAAGCAATTACGTGAATTCATATTTTTTCATTCGATTATTTACTTATTGCAGATGACACTCCTAGTTTTTCGTCACGGCGGCACTCGTCTCCCTACTGGTGGTATGTATATTTAGTTTAGAATTTTATATTTATTTATACTTTTATATTGTTAATTATGTTTGTGTGTTCTATTTACAGGTCATGATGGATGGCCGTGGTCGTGGTGGTGGTGGTGGTGGGGTGGTGGTGGTGGTGGTCGTGGTCGTAGTGGTGCTGGTGGTCGTGGTCGTATTCAAAATTCTTGGGATGTGACCCCATCGAGCGACCCCGACCCGGAGAGTACCCCGGGCACAGACGTATTCCACCGTCGATCGACCACTTCATCGAGGCATGAGTCCGAATCTGCTAGCGGATCCGTTCCGCTATCGGAACCACCAGCAGCGGATCCACCAGTGGATTCCCCAGTTACTACACAGTGGGCCTCGGAGTACCCCCATATTCGGTTCCATCTGGTTACTGGAGAGTACATGCGCGGACCCGCGGATCCTCCGACGGCACCAGAGAGGCCGAGAGGCGAGTTCCGATGAGAGCTATGGCCCGCGGGGACCTCGTAAGTAAATTTAAGATAATTTATTAAATTTCTTTTATTTATTCAAGTTAATAATCCAGTCGTTCTTCTTTGTAGGTTTTTTCCGTTTAATGTTGCCAGGGCTCTTAGAGAAATTATCAGGGCTAACTTCCATGGTCCCTACCTCAACTTTTCGTCGGTGCCCCCAAACGTGAAGTACGTCTGGCTCGACGAGTTGAGGGTATATATCTATATCTTATGGTTAATTATTAGTTACTCTTTAATCAACCATTTTTTAAATCATGTGATAATTGAATTTCTATGTTAGACGACGTACTGGTGGGCCCCCCATCGCGAGGATGTGATCCGCAGGACCTACAGAAGCGATGCCTCGAAGATGATACAGGATATGATTCATGACCTGAAAATGGGGCATACGAGGCCGAATTGGATCCGACGGAAGTATTATGAGGACCTCTTAGGTATGATGGATACTCCTACGTACAAGGAGAAATCAGATAAGGCGAAGGCGAATCGACAGGCCGCGGGTCTTCATACGGGGGGATCAAGGCCCCACGCAGCGACGCTTGCAGATCTGGTAAGATACCATAAATTTATTTTACTATCGAATTAGGTATTATTAATATACGGAGTTAATTAAGTTCTACGAAAATTTCGTATGCAGGCCCAACGGGCGATGAAGGAGGAAAGGGCGCCAGAATCGGTCACCATGCACGACGTGTTCCAGCATACGCACAAAAGACGGAAGGACGGGAGCTTCGTCGACGAGAGGGCCAAGGAGACTGATGTAAGTACTTATGTTTATGAGATTTATGTTAGAATTAAAAGTATTCGGACTATAACTTAGGTAAACTTAGGATTCACACTTAACTTAGTGAAACATAGGATTTAGATTACAACTTAGGTAAATCTAATAATATAAACACATTCATTTGATAGGCTGCGTATCGTGAGGCCCTTAGTCGGGATCAGTTAATTGACACCGAGGATGTCGGTGAAACGACGCCCGTCCGGGCGCCCTCTTCTTTGGCCGCTCGCAACGACTTGTTCGTAGATACCGTCGGCGGCTTTAAAAAAAGGGCTCATGTACGGAGTCGGCTCCCTAGGGCCGTTGCACATGGCGACACAGAGATTTCCACCGACACCGCCTCCTCCCGTGGCCCCGGCAGACGATGATGTTAGGTCGCAGCTTACGCAGCTGTACGAGGCAGTGTCGTCTTTGTGGGAGCAATTTGCTACGTACTTTCCACCTCCGTCTGCTGCTGCCGGTCCGTCTGCTGATGGTGTCGGTCCGTCTTCTACTGGTCCGTCGACTGCTGGTGTCGGTCCTTCTTCCGTGGGTCATCTTTATTTCAACCCTGATGCCCCTATTGTACCGCCGCCGACTGTGACGGCACTCCTGGATCTCATGTTGCCAGAGCAGCTACGCTGACTTTCGAGCTGTGTCTACGACGGCTTGCCGCCGTACCTAGTAGAGGCGTATATTCGTCGATCGCAGCAGGGATTACCACCACCGGGCAATTGAACTCCACCTCCTCCTTAAAATATTATAATTAAGAAAATTTAGAATATTTGTGGCAATTTTGGATTATTTGTGCTATTATCGGATTATAACGACGGATATTAGGTTACTCTTCAGGATAATTGATGTCTATTTTCTATTAATTTGGTTTGGTCTATGTGATTCTTGGATAATTGGTGTGCATTAAATTCGTATGTGCATATTTGGTCTATGTGATTCTTGGATAATTGGTGTGCATTATATTTGGTCTATGTGATTGTTGGATAATTGGTGTGCATTATACATTGGTTTGGTTTATGCATATTTTTGTGAACAGGGAAAGTGCTACAATTTTTTTTCCAAAAAATCTCAGTTAGCGACGGACTAGTGACCGGTTAGCGACGGATATTTAAAGTTTTCGACTAATTTGCGATAGAAATTCCGTCGCCAACTGGAGATTTGAAACTGTTTCCAGGTACCGACGGGTAGTCGACGGAATATCCGTCGGCATGGTTCTGGTGGTATATAGTTCGACGGTATAGCGACGGCAAATCCATCACCAAGGCGACGGATAATCAGCCACTAATCAGTCGCTCTCTCGACGGCGTAGCGACGGACACTCCGTCGACAAGGTTCTGGAAATGTGGGACATTTCCAGAATCATGGCGACGGATAATCAGCCACTAATCAGTCGCACTGTTGACGGCGTAGCGGCGGAGTAGCGATGGCTAATCCGTCGCCATGGTTCTGGAAATGCCAAGCATTTCCAGAACATGGTCGACGGATAATCCGTCAGTTTGCCGTCGCTAATCCGTCCTTTGTTATCGACGGCGATCGACGGAATAGCGACGGAACGATACACTCTGATACGCTATTACGACGGTTTACCGACGGACCATTACGTCGCTATTGTCTACACAGTTCAGTATTTAATACTTGAAATGGACGAAAGTCCGTCGGAAAGTAGTCGCTAATGCTTCGTATTGTGAAGTCAAAATGTTGTCGCTATTCCGTCGCTTGACGACTACGTAGCGACGGACCTTTATTAGCGACGAGCTGATTGCCGACAGATTTTTTTGGCCAAAACCCATCATTGATCGGTCGCTAACCGGAATTCCCATCGGACGGGCGACGGATCTGGCCGTCGCTAAATCGAAAAATTTTGGTAGTGCAAGGACTGAACTAAAACTGGACCTGTGAAATATCTGAACAAGATGAAGGGACTAAAATATTACTCCAATCTCGAGCTATCCCCTGTATTCATTTACTGATACAGGGGAGAATCTCAGATGGATTGAATATGTAAGAAAGATGTGGGCTCGATTAGAGACTGAATAGTGAGGATTTGTTCACTGTATGAATTGAACTCATGGTTGAATTAGAGGAGGTAATCTGGACTGATACAATATAACCAATTGTTTGGGCATAACATGACTATTTTGGAAAACAGAATCAAACCAAGTAGTTTCATGTTGTGAGGACTGAACACTCATGAATGGAGACTGATATCAAGATGAAGAAAGTGGACAAACAAGCATGGGAGTTGAGCCATCTCTGAAATGGACTGGTCCATCTACTGATACTCGATTAAAAGGGTCTGAACATGAGTGGATATGCAGTAGAAAGAGTTGATAAAAACCTGGACCCTAATTCGAATGGTCAGAATATTGAATGTGAAGACTGAACCACACTCAAAATGCCAAGGCTTCATGATGCAAGGATTGGTGCTCTATGGGCTGGATAGTTAGTGTAGTGAAACATCAATTAGATGTGATCCTAGGTACATAATATCTGACATTATCATATATGGATGAATGCAAGTGACTGAAATGCCTTTGGTTTGTAGGACAAGATACTAAGAGATTGGGATTGGACTCAACTTACTAACCTTGCTTGTCATAGCAATTAGAGTCTGAAATTGTAGGTAATATCTGGACATTAATGGGTTAGGATAACACATGAAGTGTATTGGATGGCCAAGGAGTGAGAGCTGAACCTATTTAGAAATACAGGGTCATCATAATGTGAGCATTCAACCTGTGAATGATCTACTGTATACATGGACTGAACAGATGTAATATGTGGACTGAACAAATGTCCTCTTGATTTAAGTAATGATATTTGAGGACTGAAACACTAATCAAGATAGGACAAGGATAAAATATTAGTATAGGGCTAATATAAACTGAACAGGGAACATATGTAATGTTTGAAAGGTTGAACATTATCCCTAGTATGGGACTGAAACAAGGTATAAGCAAAGGCTGAACTATTGTCACTTTCCATTCCCAAAATACGTATTTTTAGAATACATGTACTGTTTAAATGTAAATATTTTATATTTATCATGTATTGCTCTGTATTTAAAACCCTTTAATTTCATGTTAATTAATTTCCTATAATTTTATTTCTGCACTTTACTTTCTGCTTTTATACTTTGCTTTAGCTTTGCTATGGGTTCGCCTCAGATTGGTTTAATTATGTTGGTTCATCATGAATCGAAATAAACCCCCACCTACCACCCCATTTAAAGCCCCAAACTGTAATGCCTATAGTTTGTATTACGTATCTTGGTATACGTGTACGTATTCTTGACTCATATTTGTGTATTTTCCTGTATGGTTATTTGCATATTTTCCTGTATGGTTATTTTGGCATGTCGTTGGTTATGGCTTAGCTTGGTTCGGCTTAGCTTGGTTTGGTTTGCTTTTGGGTCACCATGAACCAAAAGAAAAACCCCACCTACCACCACCCTCATTTATATTTCTACCTAACACTCTCTCTCTCTTCATTTATTCTTTTCCTTCACTTCTTCTTCTCCACCATTACTCTTCTACCAGGGAAGAGAGCTAGGCAAGTATAAACTTGCTTCATGTTGGATCTCAAGTTTTATTGTTCCATTCTCTTCCTTACTTGATTTTAAGACTCTTTAGAACTTGGCCTTTTTCATTTTGATGGATAATTTCTTGTAGATCTAAGTTTATAACTTTTCGGTTTTCTTAGTTTTGATCTCTAAAACTTGGTTATTTTCGAAAACTAATGGTTCTATGTTGTAGAGAATTCAATTTCATGCAGTTTTGGCTTTTGTTTCGCTTGATTTCGACTTCGGATGAGGAAGTTATGGCCAAAACAATTTTGGTCAAACTTCTATGTTCATCTGCAGCATGAGACATATGTCGCAGTTGAGCCGCATAAGCCGCATGTCGCAGTTGGCCGCATAGCATGTCGCAGTCGAGCCGCATAAGCCGCATGTCGCAGTTGGCCGCATATGATGTCGCAGTTGAGCCGCATGAGCCGCATGTCGCAGTTGGCCGCATATGATGTCGCAGTTGAGCCGCATAAGCCGCATGTCGCAGTTGGCCGCATAAGCATGTCGCAGTCAAGCCGCATGAGCGCATGTCGCAGTTGGCCGCATATGATGTCGCAGTTGAGCCACAGAGCCGCATGTCGCAGT
>JANAVB010038102.1:0-130000 GCA_029216955.1 Iris pallida
TGTCTTGGATGGATCATTAGTATTCAGTTTAGTCAAGGGAGTGGGCAGATATTGTATGGTGAAAATCAAATGGAACAAAAATTGGCATTTATGGTTTCTTTCAAGGAAAAATATGTCATATCTTCGGTGTAGTTGAAATGGAGCACAGAAAGGTGGAGTTTGTATGGGACATGTATGTCATACGTGTAGCTTGACTGGTGTAGTGCATGAGGGTAGAATTTGTAGAAAATAAAAGGCTAGTGCCATGCTCCAAATGTCAAAGTCACGGTAGAGGTTATCAGATGATATAGATAGAAGTGGATGTTACAAACCATTCTTTTATTTGTTCAATTGGAACTAATCTATCCCAATCATCGGCTAATTCGAGAAAATCTACGCTCTTAAAGAGGCTTGAAGTCTGTACACCTCAAAAAATTCGTTCTCGACTTAAACTAAGAGATGATAGAATAGATTTGAAGAATTCAAGGTTGCGATCCCTTACCGTGGTTATCTAATGCACGACCAAAGAGAGATAAAATCTTGCACAAAAATCATATCACAACTTCCAACTAGATGGAAGGACGGTTACGAAGGGCATCCCATTAATAGATTGAGTACACTTGGTTCAAGGTTCTAACTAACTTATAGAACTTGGTTAATCCTGGGAAGCACAGTTGTAGAGCTTCTGAGCAGGTCAAATTCCAAGGAGTTGTTGAGAGTATGAGGCACTTCGGATTGTAGTCACAAACTCTATAGGAAGCCTAGGTATACTTATTTAACATTAATCATATATTGACCTGTCTTATCAAGGCAGTAGGTGGGGTCTTGGTCAAGCATAACCAGGAATAAGTTGGTACAACGGGATTCCATTCTTCTCATAACATAGGCTACAAAGAGATACGGTTAAGAAAATTATGGAAGGAGAATTAGTGAGCCAAGAGGTGGGGGCTACATAATAGGTGCAGGGACCTATTTCATAAGCTTCATTTTATAGCCCGCATATGGTGAAATGCATGGATGGGTTTAACTGGAGTTTTTAATGGGTTCCCTGATTGGACATCAATCTTTGATTGAATAAGTCTTGGGTTTAATCTATATTGGCTGGACAAGATCCACAAATCAATCTTAACCCTTCTGATTAGGTTAGGTTAACCTAGTATAAGTTCTAACTCGAGTGTTTGAGCTAATTATCAATCGAATAGGTTAGCTAAGTTTCTTAAGCCCAAAAATATGAATTATGTGACTTTGGTGTTTAAGTAGTACATGGGGACTCCATTGAGTGGCACACTAGTGGCATGTGCGTAGAGGGCTTCAAGTAGATCACAACCATATATTGGGTTAAAAAAATTGGGTCGCAGTTTGAGCCTTTATTTGAAGCCGAAAAGTTCATCGTTATTACGGTAGAGGTTATAGTTAGCCTTTTTGCCCCGTAAGTCACATCATAAAAATAGAGTACAAGATGACATGTTTGAGTTGGACATGGTATGCCTAGATGACGGTGGGCTCGTCTAGGCCTTGCATATGAAATTTGTTGGAAGGTAACAGCTAATCTCGTGCTCCGAATGTCGATATCACGGTAAAGGACATCAAATGATCTAAATAGAAAGTGGGTGTTATGAGCCACTATTTAACACCTTAATGTAAACCAACTTATTCCAATCAATCACATGTACTATTGTATCCTAAAATTTAGAAGGCTTATAATCTACTCACTCTAGAAGCTAAGACATGGTTTTTTAGGATTAATGAGGTCAGGAAAATTAAGTTACAATATTATATCTTGACTTTGATTATAAAAGAATAATACACAAGGCAATAGGTAATGAGATACGGTAGATACGGATCAAGTACGAAGATTTTCTCTAATTTTGAATAGATAGAAAATGATTGTACATATATCGCCTTCATAGTCATAAGTGGTATGATGAACTAAGGAGGTATTCTGTGTCTATCATCCCTTAGTACGAGCATTTGTTTTTTCGAATAGGTGAAGGCAGAAAAACAGTAAGGAGTTCAAGGAAGGGGATCGATTGTGAATACGAGGTTCCAAGGGCGAATAGAATAATTTCAAGTGGGTTGCCAAGGCAGTTATGGTTGAGATCCTAGAGACATCTAATTCTCAATCCATGTAGAATAATCATATGAAGAGCGAACCGTGTGCACTAAGGTTGATCAGACCATAATATAATGATTCTAATTAAACAATATGTTAGTGGGCGTCCCCAATAAACACATATCTTGAACAAGCTCGATAAAGAATAAGCTTGCAAAAACTGGGCTATAAGCAACGTTAGTCAAGATAGTAAAAAATATAACTACGCGAGATTTATGAATTGAAAGGAACACAGTTAGTTCAAGTTCATCAAACTCTAAGACTTGTCCGATAATCGTGTCTCTACAGCTGTCCTACTGTTTTCTTATCTAAGGCCTTGGTTGAACTAATGGGGTATATCTTGGGCTCTATCATCTAGGTAATCTTATGAGCATTCTCTTTAAAGAGATCATAGGGACAGAGAGGATGATAGGTCATGAGGCATTCTACCCAACTTATAAGAGTTCAACTAGTAGGGTGATAGAGTATTATACACGTATACTTAGTATGAGTCATCTTCCTAATCTCTCTATCAAGCACGAAGACAAAAAGATAGGATTTACAGTGGAAATGAATTAAGAAGAAGGAAATCAAGGTAGTCGAACGAAAGTTCAAACTTGGGTTCAATAGAGGAGATCAAACATATGGATGAGATACCTAGATTTTAATCCTATATGCAGGCTCACAGGTACAGTAATGTAATCGAAGTGATAAACTCGACCTGCATGGGCCACCACAAAAATATGTAATGCCCCAATCCCAAAATACTTAGGACTAAGTATGTAGACATGTTAGTTGTACACATACAAGTATACTCCAATATATAGAAACCTCGTATGTATACATAAGCTGTGAAATGCGGTAAACTATGACAACTAAATCTCATCCACAATAAGAGAATAAATATAAAATAAAAATCAACATTGAATTGTTATTTGTACAAAAGTTGGGCAGAGACAGATCCACTACCAACCGTATTAAATGAGGGAAAATGTGCAAGAAAAGGATGGATAAAATGGCTATGAATGATCTAAGAGCAATCCTCCTCGATAGAAAGGGAAGACCACGATCCTGGCTAGAGCACCTGCAAAAATCATAAAAGCACACACACCTGGAGATATAAGCAGGTCCTCAGAGGAACATAACAAGATACAAGAAAACACCATACCGTATAAACTGTGATATATAATAGAAAACAAAGTGATACATGTAATAGGGTTCCTAACCATTCTACTGTGAACATACAGTTGAGATACAATCCTTCGATGCATGAGCCCTGGCTGATAATAGGATTCGGTATAGTACCCTCTTAGGCAGCAGTGACCAAGCGCATAATGTTCAAGAACGTCAGTGTCCAACCTGAGGGGGTAAGCATACCTGTATCTCCAGCAGAGTTTCCGGGTTATAAGGAAAAGTGTAATAGATGCCCATACGTCAGGTATTATTCTCCCCACCCAATGCCTAGTATCGTCATCTCCATGACTAATGTGAACCTCTAGTAACCGCCAAGTCTACTAGCATGCAATTCTATCAGCAGTTACTCCTATACGTCGTATGTCTCAGACGTATCGATGGCCAGCCGACTACACGAGTACGTATCCTACATGTGACTCACAACACATGATAAAGCATGTGTCAAGGCCGTGTGAGATATACCAATTGTAGAACCCTAGGGGGTGAATAGGGAAATAAAAAATAACTTAAGCACAAGAAGCAATATACGTCAAATAAAAAGAGAGAGTAAGAAGATCAAACATAAGATGTATCCTGGTATCCTCGCTTGAGGCAATCCAGTCCCGGAACTCTCTCTGGCTTAAATCCACTATTTAATAAAATAGTACACACGAGTTTGGATCCGAAGAACTCGCCAACTTCAACACTAGTTTGGATCCGAAGAACTCGCCAACTTCAACACACGAGTTTTCTTATGAAGGCTCGCCAACTTCAAAGAAATGACAAGAGAACTTGTTGATCTTCTAACACTTGAAGATCGAAAATTACAACTCTTAAATACTCTAGCACTTTTGGAGAGGATGATAATTAAAAGCTCGGTAGAGTATTAATGGTGGAGCTCTTGGTTGTTTGGAAAATTTATGGCAAGAGTAGATGAGCCTTCAAGAAGAAAGAAGGCTTGCATTTATAAAGAAACCAAGAGTAGGAAGCATTCAATGCTCCTGGATACAGGCTGACCAGTATACCGTCTGTATGGACCGGCATATCGTCAGTATGCCGGTGAAACAGTAACGGTCATAATTATATCCGTTGGGAGCATTTAATGCTTGCCATTAATGCAGTGTTTGCCATTCAAAAATAAAATTTCATAACCCGGTATACCGTCGGTATGCCGCGGTATGCCGCGGTATGCCGTCGGTATACCTATGTTTGTCACAGAACATTTTGTGATAAACAAAACGGTATACCGTCGGTATGTCAGAGCATACCGTCGGTATGCCGATGTTTTGTCACAGAATGTTTTATGGCTCACAAAATGGTATACCGCCGGTATGCCGGAGTATACTGTCGGTATGCCGATAATTATCACAGAACATTTTTAAGGCAAACAAAACGGTATACCGTCGGTATGCCGATGTTTGTCACAGAACGTTTTGTGGTCCACAAAACAGTATACCGTCGGTATGCCGGAGAATACCGTAGGTATGCCGACTTTTCTCACAGAAAGTTTTATGGTCAGTAAAACGATATACTGCCGGTATGCCGTTCTATAAGGTATTGATTTTTGACTGAATAATTAGAAAGCTTTTAGTTTGTCATCCAACCTTAAGTGTTTACAGAAAGACCTAGACCTTGTACAGACTCGAAATCTTGAAGTGTAGAGAGCCGTCTTATCAAGGAATGCCGGTCTTTGCTTCAGTCTTCAAGTCCATGGTTGCTATTCTTGAATGGACAGACTTTATGTAGAGAGCTTCTGAAATAATGTCAATCTGATAACAGAGAAAACTAAACTACGAAGATTCTGTTAATATATCAAAATAAAATGTGCCAACAATCTCCTCCATTTTGATAATTGACAAAATAGAGAGATAGTATCTTCAGGGAGTGACTCCCCCGTAGGTAGACAACTCCCCCTCAATATATTTTCTCTCCCTTTGTTGCTTAGTCAAAGATGGGAATATATATAAAAAAATAAGTAGCAGTGAATATGGAACACAGTATCATAGAGAAACGCATGCATTGATAGATATAAAATTTGGGATTGGATACATGCGTGACAAAACAGTCAACACTATATAAGAACTGATAAAAACTCTCCTCTACGAGAGTTAGCAAGACAATAAAAGAAACAGATATCAAGTCCCCGCAGGACGGCACACAACTAAAGACACTCAAACACTGGTCCCCGAAGGACCTCAAAAGACATAAAACCATAAAGAAAAGAAAAGGACAACCACTTATTCGACATCACCAACACAAGAAAGCCACCCCTACTCATCGGCCGGATCATCCCCTCTATCCTGAGCCCGGTGGAAAGCACTAAAAGGATCAATATCGTCCGGGTACATAAAGTATAGACATTAGGATCGAAAAACCGGAAGGCCTGGTACATTGGATCCTGAAGATTCAGATCCAGAAATGTATCCCGGTCCTGAAGGGTGCGCTGAATGAAATACGCCTGGTCATGGAAGCGGGATTGGATCAGGGTTCCAAGGCCACGAGTGTGGGCCCGCATCTATTCCTCTGCCTGAGCCATACGTATGTTGAAATGCTGTTGTATTAGCAGCATGTAGCGGCCGGATGCAGAAAGAGTAGAGGCGGGTACAGCAGGAGTAGAAGCTAGCGGCTCTTGGGAGGAGGAGGTACTAGATGTGGAGGCACCACCACCAAGAGAATGAGAGACAGCAAGGAAGGATGGAACGTCGTCCGAGTAGCAAAGTTACAGATCGACTTGCTTTGCTTCCAAGATGAGAGTGATGAAGGAACCATAGTAGAGATTCTGCTTCCCAACGGACAGGACGCCGAAGAAGGCATTGAGAAAAGTCTTGGGGAAGGACCAAGACTTCTTCGAATAGAGGAAATACATGCAAACCAGGGCATCAGCGGTGATGGCATCATAGTTGCCGCCCTTGGGATAGAGGGTGTGGCACACGATCCTATGGAGCTCGTAATAGAATGGCTCCAGCTGGGCGAAAAGGGCCAGGATAGCATAAGGGTTTGGGCTCTTGCAAATGATAGCACGGAAGTCGTCAAAAGAGTACTCCGCCAAATGATAGAGAGCAGCCAAGCCTGGCAGAGCCTCTTCTCTGTCTGGGATGCCGAGAATGGTAGCGATGTCATGAGCCGTCAGGCAGAAATGGCGGTTATTGACCATCGTCTCAATGGCGCCGTTCTCGATGTCAAGAACCAAGTTGCAGTAGAACAAACACATGGCGGCGGGATAGATAGGCACCTGACGCCGAAGGAGGAAAGAGAGACCGGCCTCCTCGAAGAGAGAAACATGGCCGGGAAAGAGGTTCCAGTTAATGGTGCGGCCTTTGAAGACGTTATGGTGCACGAAGTGCTGAACCAAGATTCTACGGCCAATGAGGAAGTGAAGACCCGCTGGTCATATCCACGGGGGAGATTGTTGGTTTAACATAACCCGGACCATATCGCCAAGGGTTCTATTCTTTCTCTCCACAACACTATTTTGTTGAGTAGTTCGTGGACAAGCAAAATTATGTCTAAAATCATTCTTTTCACAAAATCTTTTGAAATCGGGATTGTCAAATTCTCCTCCATGATCACTTCTAATCTTGTTAATAGAAAAACCTTTCTCATTTTGAACACGTTTACAAAAAGCAACAAATTTACGAAAAGTATCACTTTTGTAAGCAAAAAAAATAACCCAAGTAAATCTCGAAAAATTATCAACCAAAACAAAAGCATAAAGCTTGCCTCCAAGACTAGCAACTCTACTAGGACCAAAAAGATCCATATGAATAAGTTGAAGAGGTCTAGAGGTACTCACAGAGTTGATGGATTTGAAGGATGACTTGGTCAACTTACTTTTCTCGCATTATATACACACCATATTCTTTTTGAAAGGGATACTTGGGAGTCCTCTTACAAGCTTCTTGGTGGCAAGACGAGAAATGGTATCCATGTTGGCGTGTCCGAGCCTCACGTGCCAAAGCCAACTTTTATCGTTCTAAGCAACTAAGCGTCTGTCATTATTAGTGTCTTCGACAAGATATAAAACATAGATATTATTTTCTCTAATGCCTTCATAAACAATAGATTCACTTGAACTATCGGTAATGAAACATTTAAGCTTAACAAACTTGATATCATAACCATTATCGGTAAGATGACTAATACTAAGAAGATTGTGTTTAAGATTAGTAATAAGATACACATTCTTAATACAAGGATAAGGAGGGGAGCCGATATTACCATTTTCTATAATGTGACCTTTAAGATTGTTACCAAAGGAGACGTGTCCTTCCTTCTTCATCGATAGCGTTATAAATAATGAAGCATCCCCGGTCATGTGCCGTGAACAACCGCTATCGAGAATCCACTTGCTTCTAGCATGAGAAGGACTCTTCACCTATAACATAAGTTGAAGATAAACATTTTGGTACCCACGATCGTATGGGTCCTTGAGTGTTAGTCATAGGAACCCATTTATAAACTTTCTTATCAACTAGTTTTCTTGTATGACAATAATTGGTCATATGTCCAAGCAAGCCACAGTAGTTGCAAATCATAGAGGATCTAGAAGAAGACGTGTGAGTATCATTCATATGTGAATCTCTAGTGCGATGAGTTCTATCATTAGTATTATGATGATGATAATAAAAAGCATGATGCGAAGTATTTTTCTTAACAAATGGTCCTTTCCTTGTGTTAGAATAGGACTTGTGTGTAGTGTTCATGTAAAAAGTATGACTAGCATTGTGATGAGTGTGGAGGTGTCTTGGAGTTTGTGTGTGAGTAGTATTCTTATTACTTAGTTTCTTACTATGTACAAGAAGGTCATTATACTTAATAGAAGTATCATATTCCCTTCTATTAGCATCTTGAACTTTATGCATAGCAAATTCATAAGCCCTTCTGAGGGATTAAATCTCCTCATCCTTTTTTTTGATGGTGATAAGGGATTCTTGAAACTTGAGTCGCAAAGACTCTATCTCATCCGTGTCAGAAGCGGGAGATTTCCTTTTTACATCAATAATGATGCTAGAGAGTCTCTCTACTTCAAGTTGAAGAGCATCAACCTCTTTAAGAGATTTCTTGTATTTATTCCTAACACCTTTGTGCTCTTCATGTAGTTCAAGGATAGCTTTCTCCAAATCATCATAAGTAAGAGTATTTAAGGAGAGATCACCAAGTACCTCATCGGTTGCCATGAGACAAACGTTTGCATTGTGTTTGCACTCTTTGTCGTTGTCAGAGTCGCTTGCGTCACTCTCACACCAAATGCGTGTGTTGGAAAATTTCCTGGAGGACGAGCTTCCTTTGCTAGGCTTATCGTACTTGCTTGAGTCTTTTCTTATCATGGGACAGTCCCTCTTGATGTGTTCGGTTCTTCTGCATCGATAGCACGCTGGATCTTCCTCATTGTCCCGTCTGAAGTGGTTGGATTTGTTTAATTTGAGGAACTTTCAGAAGTGCTTAGTTGTGAGAGCTATTTCTTCATCATCGTCCGACTCGTTGTCGTCGGAGCTATCCTTTGAATAGGACTTTGTAACTTTGAGAGCAAGAGACTTCTCCTTCTCTTTGGCCTTATCCTTCTCCTTCTCTTGTATTGAAAATTCCTCTTGATCTTTCATATCGAGTTCATCAGTCATAAGCTTCCACATGAGGGTCTCAAGATTCATGACTGTCAGGTCGTTCCCCTCAATGATTGTGGTAGCTTTATGACTCCATCCTTTTGTCAATCCACTAAAGATTTTTCTGATCTTTTCATGAACAGGATATTCCTTACCAAGAGAAGAAAGAGTATTAATAATATCACCAAAATGAGTAAACATGCAAGTAATAGACTGTAACATCCATTTTTTCATAGAAGGGCATTTCAGTCATTTTAGCTATTTTGACCTTTATGTGATTTCCTGAATATGTTGACTCTTGTTTGTGCTAGCAACTAGTTTAACCCTAGTGGACTTGTATAGGGGCCTAACCATGCATTAGAATTTTTATTTTTAGAATTTAATTTGTGCATTAGATTGTTTTTTAAGGCTTTTAATTATTAATTAGCTTTTTACATGTAGGCCGTTGAGCTTTTTGACTTGGGCCCATTTCTACTTGAGAAAGAGTTGGCCCAAGTGAAACCCTAACCCTAGAGAACCCCCCTTGGCTTCCCAACAGTAGTACCCCCTCCCTTGTTGCATTCATTTGTAGTTTGTAGCCTCCGCAAAGAAACCCTAAAAGATCCAACTCTCCAAAACACCTTTTTCCTTCATTCGAAGTCCGTTTCTTCCCAAACAAACTTCGTTGCACTCTTCGAGGAGAGAAGGATCTGCTAGAGCATTTCTAGAGTGGAGACAGAGGTTTTTACTAGAAGGAAATCGGCTGACACGATAATCAAGGAGCCCCGATCATTGAGTTTTGACACTCAATAGGTAAACCCTAATCTACCAATGCAAATCTGGTTTTTTCTTCATTTTTGCATCCATATAGGTGCCCTAGCCTTGCCCACGAAATTTGGTGGGATTTCGACTCCGTTTGATAGAGGTATCGAGCCTGTGTTGGTCCCTTACGGCACATGTTCGACGAAATGCCGCTTAAGATAGAAAGTTATTGTTTTTCATTTCTATTTTCATGGATGTTTAGATAATATGATTTTGATAAACTTTCGTGAAGATGGTTTTGGGTTTGACATCGTTTCAGCAGCGTTTCGGGCAACGGACGTACGTACACGGATCCCGTGGACGAGGCCGTGCGTGTCCTGCTGTCCGCGTGTGATTGTGTGATGCACAGAGCATATTTTTAGGTGAAAATTTATGAGCATATGAGGTCAACCTCTGCCCTCATGCTCGTAAAATTTCATGACTGTTCGTTGTGCGAGCGCGGAGATATCGCACGTGCACCACTCAGCCACTGTGCATTCAGACCTTAGTTTTTGTCGCGCAAACGGACTTCGTGCGCGCACACGATGCAGCAAAGACCCATTCCAAGATCTGGAACATGTTGACCTAGACCTAGACGACCCGTAAGACGAATCCTAAGTTGCAGCGTGGCCCGACGAGGGAGCAGCGAGGCCAGCACCACGCGCGCGCACAGCAGGCTGCCCGGGTGCGTGGATCTGCGTGCACTATTTTGGGCAGTGTGTCGCCGTGTCTTTGTGTCCTAGACCTACCCCAGGACCCCCTCCCCAGCTACACGCAGGAGCATGTGGCATTTCATTGCGTGTGCGGCGCTCAAACGAGCGAGAACGCACGCGTACCACGCGGTATCGGAATATTCTGATACGCATTTTGTGGACACGACACGGATACGATTTTGAACCCAAGAGTATACGAACGCATCATGTGGGTCGAGGCCAACGTGTATGCCAGGTTTCGCGGGTTTATTTGGTGTATTTTGGATTTTGGGTCGTTGGATGAATTTGGATCGTTTTCTTTAATTTCGATTTTTAGTTGATATGTGATATTTTGATTTCCAACGTTTTAGCTTCTGAATTCTGAGTTTACATGACTTATACGATATTTCAAATATGTGAGAACCAACTTTTGGCTTTGCTTCACAATTTTCCATCATTTATGAGTATATGTGCTTCCTATATATAGCTTTATGCATATATCTAACTATATATATATATATATGTGTGTGTGTGTGTGTGTGTGTGTGTGTGTGTGTGTGTATAACCCCGTTGAAACCCATTCCTAACACATATACGTCGAGAATGGGTCGAGGGGGAATTATTCCACATTTTAGGCTTTTTAAGTATCACGTATCATTGCGTATCTTTCCATTTGAGCTTTGGTATATATAAAATATATATATATATATATATATATATATATATATATATATATATATATATATATATATATATATAAATATATATATATATATATATATATATATATATATATATGTAGTTTTCTTACCTTATATAGATGTATATGATAGTATAATAATTTGGGTAATACCATAATTATGTTTGAATGTTTTTAATCTCAGATTTGACCCTTATTTCAGTAAGCACCAGTACATACACACGCACACACCATTTTGTTAGATTGGGTTTTGTTTGTTGTATATACACATGTGTGTATGTGTGTGTGTGTATATATATATATATATATATATATATATATATATATATATATATATATATATATATATATATATATATATAAATATATATATATATATATATAATTGCTTGTTAATTCTTTTAGATTAGATTGTAGTTGTGTATATGACTATAGGAGCCCTAGGACAGATTTGGTTTATCATTTCGAGCTTAGTTTAGTTGAATTGGCCGACAAGTTGACCAAATTGACCAAAGTCAACTTTGGGTCAAACTTGATCCAATTCAACTCAAACGAACTGCAAATGACCTAAAATTTTGTGTATGACCTAGAAATTAGTAGACGGACCAGTTGACCCAGGTTTGACCAGGTTTGACCAGTGTTGACCAGGTTTGACCAGAGTTGACCGAGGGTTGACTTTGAACAAAATGGACCTAGAAGCATGTAGTCTTGCATTGTAGCTATTTCTCTTGATATTGTGGACTTGGTTGTGACATGTGTGTATTTTTAATAGGTTTACGTTGCCCGAGTTTAGTTACACCTCATCATCAGTAGTTTGATTTTTCAGGCGAGTACATTCTCTGATATTTTCATACTTTGGATATGTTCTCTTGTTATAGACTAGTATACTTGATGCTGACACGACGTTCACACGGATTAGTAATCTCTGGATCTTTTCATACGATGTTATCCTCTCGGATACATCGAGTATGTCATGTTCATGTACTTTATCATAGCCATCATGTACTCCATGTATTCATATTTATCCATGTGCACTCATATGTTATTCATGTACACTCATGACCATATGAGCTCCATATATACAGTAGTTGATATCCATGTGCAATAACATAACATGTATTGATCCTTGTGTATAGATTGGGGGCAGGGAGAGTGTAGTTGGTTATGTGATCATTATCCTCAGTAGGTATTCATGTGCACTCCATAGCTGTATCCATGTGCAACCCAGACCGTTTATATAACCAATTCATGCTCTGATTCACGTATCTCTATTGTCATATTATATCTCATTTTATAGTCTCTCTCTATCTTGTTGATTTCCTTTACAGTGATTCATGTATAGTTTTCAATAGCTTGCTTTATATGTCCATTCCTGCTATAAACTGTTGTGAGAGATATGTGCTCGTTCCGTCCTGACTGGGCATGTTAAAATTTTTACAGGTATTGATGAGGAGTACTGTCCTACTTATTATGGCATTGGCTTAGATGACACTGGCGACGTGGACCCTCAGGAGGATCCCACAGGCGCTGAGGACTTGCTTATAGTCTAGCTGAGACTTAGTACTTTATTTATATTTTCTGTTTGAGACTTTATGAGTTGTACTTTTGTACTTGAGATTTATTCTGGTGGTTTACACCTAGACTTTTATCTGTAACTCAGGACAGCGTTCTACTGCCGACACTGCAGCGTAGGCTGGGCGTTCGTCACTTCTCGTGCCCTTGCACTGGGTGCGTGTCGTGACACGTTTTTAGTGGTAGCCCATGTAGGTCCCACAATCACAACTAGTGTGATTCGTAGTGGTACTCGAACTAGAGTATCATTACAGCCAGCAATAGGATATAGGATATAAGTTAAGATACTCAATCATATTAGAAAAAATTCTTATAAATTCTTGCTGTTAATTGTCTCCTTTTGAAAACAACTGTCCTTCTTTGATAAATTTGCTTCTTTTTCAGCAATTTATTCCTTGTTTGATCTGTCTTCAGGATGGTGGAGACACGAACGCAGCGCTCTGGTCACAGCGATACCACTGAGAGGTTGGCTACTATTCATCCGACCCAGCAGGCCCTAGGGACCACAGTGTCGCTTGTTCCAGCTCAGGTGGGCCCATCTGCTACTTTTGTGGGTGCTCCTCCACCAGCTCCGAGGACTACCCCAGGAGTGCAAGGGATGCTACCACCACCACCCCAGGGGACGATTGATGCGGCGCAGTGTTTCGCTTTCATTCAGCCGATAATGGAGATGCAGCGACGTCAGTCAGAGGACATAAGGCAGCATTGATAATGCCCACCAGTTAGCGATGGTGGCAGTGGAGAGGGTGACTGCCCAACCTCAGGGAGGGCAGATTCAGCCATACCAGTCATGGACTCCAGGTATTCAGGAGTTCCAAAAGATGAGGCCGTGGGACTTCAAGGGTATGGAGGGTATCCTTTACGCGGACGACTGGATCGAGCACATAGAGGAGATTTTCCGTCTTACAGAGATACCGGCTAGACTCCAGGTGGAAGCAGCAGGCAGTATGATGCAGGATCTCGCCCGCACTTGGTACCAGACCGACCCTAGGGTTGGTACTACAGGACAATCTTGGAAGGCTTTTAAGAAGCTTTTCAAGGAGAAGTTCTTCCCTGATACTGCACTTGGCGCGTTGGAGACACAGTTTGAGAACCTGGTTCAAGGGAACCAGACTGTATAGGAGTACGTCGGGGAGTTCTGCCACCTGGGCAGATTTGTGGAGGGCCTTAGCGAGACAGCAAAGGCTAGAAGATTCAGGAAGGGTTTGGTTAAGGAAGTCAAGTCCTTAACCAAGAGCAACAAGAATGCTATATTTGAGGAGATTTTGATGGGAGCCATGGCAGCACAGGATGATTTGGAGCTGAAGCAGAAGAGAGGCCGTGATTCCCATACAGCTGGCAGCAGTGGAGGACCGACCAAGAAGCCCCACTTTCAGCAGCAACATCAGCAGAGGTCTTTCCAGGAGCAGAGGCCATTTCAGCAGGCACAGCAGAGACATGGTCAGTAGGCACCGAGGTAGCAGCAGGCCACTACTTATGACTTCTGTAAGAAGCCAGGGCATAGGTAGAGTGAGTACAGAAAGAGGCTAGGCAAGTGCCTACTCTGTGGTTCATCAGAGCATCAGTTGAGGAACTGTCCTGAGGCTTTCGGGCGTAAAGGACAGGGAGCAGGGACCAAGGCACCGGTAGAGCAGCAGAAGGGACCCTTATCGACTCAGCAGCAGAAGTTTGTTCAGCACCAACAGCAGACTAGAGGGGCCAGCAGGGGCGAGCTTTCGCCATGGCAGCGGAGGATGCCGAGGTAGAAGGCGATCTGATAGCAGGTTCTGTTCCTATAGACTCTTTTCCCGCATTCGCGTTATTTGATTCGGGTGCTTCCCATATCTTCGTGTCTATATCTTTTTCCATTAGACACCAGCTTTCTTCTGAAATTTTGCCTAGGACTTGCAAGATCATGACTGGGGTGGTATCATCATCGTCAGTGATGTTTGCAAGGATCGGAGAATAGTTCTGGGAGGCCAAAAACTAGATGTGAGTCTGCTCGTAATGCTACTACCGAACTACGATATTGTACTCGGTATGGATTGGTTGAGCAGGCACCATGCCAGTATATATTGTCATAGGGGTAGAGATCTTTTTAGCATGCCAGGAGAGCCAGAGTTCGAGTTCACCAGACGGGAGTCAGACCAGAGCAGCGGAGTTTCAACAGAGGAGCAGAGTGTGCCACTTCCACTGATAGCTGAGTTTATGGATGTGTTTTCGGAGGAGTTGCCAGGGTTGCCTCCGGACAGGGATGTGGAGTTCTCTATAGACTTGATACCCAGTGCAGAGCCGATATCTCAGCATGTTTATAGAGTGAACAACAGTGAGCTAGTAGAGTTGAAGAAGCAAGTAGATGAGTTACAGGACAAGGGCTTCATCCGATCGAGTTCTTCTCTATGGAGTGCACCAGTACTCATTGTACCGAAGAAGGATGGGTCGGTACGGATGTGTATCGACTACAGGGCACTCAATAGCCTCACGATCAAGAACAAGTACCCATTGCCGAGGATCGATGACCTGTTCGATCAGCTGAGCGGAGCGAAGGTATTTTCCAAGATTGATCTGAGGTCAGGATATCATCAGGTGAAGGTGAAGAAGGAAGATATTCCAAAGACAGCTTTCAGGACTCAGTATGGCCAGTTTGAGTTTATGGTAATACCGTTTGGGTTAACTAACGCCCCGGTGGTGTTCATGAACTTGATGAACAAGGTGTTCCACCAGTACTTGGACAAGTTCGTGGTGGTGTTCATCGACGACATTTTGGTGTATTCGAAGACCCCAGAGGAGCATGAGGAGCATTTGAGAGTGGTTCTGGAGACTCTCAGGAAGGAGCAACTGTACGGCAAGCTCTCGAAGTGTGAGTTCTTCTTGGATCGAGTTGATTTCTTAGGTCATATAGTGACCGGAGATGGGATCGCAGTCGACCCGAAAAAGATCAGAGCAGTTGAGGAGTGGACAGCACCGAGTTCAGTCACAGAGATCAGGAGCTTTCTGGGATTGGCAAGATACTACAGGAGGTTTGTTCAGGATTTCTTCCGAATTGCAGAGCCATTGACTAGGCTGACCCGGAAGGACGCAGAGTTTGTCTGGTCAGAGGAGTGTCAGGTTGCTTTTGATGAGCTGACGAAGCGACTGACGACAGCCCCGATTTTGACGTTGCCATCAGGATCAGGCGGGTTCACTATCTACAGTGATGCCTCAGGGAAGGGTTTGGGTTGTGTCTTGCAGCAACATGGGAAGGTGATTGCCTATGCATCCAGGCAGTTACGTCCGCATAAGAAGAACTACCCTACCCATGATTTAGAGTTGGCGGCGGTTATCTTTGCTCTGAAGCTGTGGAAGCACTATCTATACGGAGAGCGTGTGGAGATCTTCACAGACCACAGCTTAAAGTATGTGTTTACACAGAAAGAGTTCAACATGAGGCAGCGCAGATAGTTGGAGTTGATAAAGGGCTTCGATATTTTATTACAATACCATCTAGGAAAGGCCAATGTGGTTGCCGATGCCTTGAGTAGGTATCCGGTAGCTATGTGCTTGACGATGGATCGTCATCTATTAGCAGATTTGGAGAGTTTGGGGATTGAGGTGATCGTGCCAGGAGTTCAGATACAGATATGGGGCCTGCAGATTCAGTCAGACTTGATGGAGAGGATCAAGTCAGCTCAGCTCGACGATGTTACTCTGCGGTGTATCCGAGAGCAAGTTCGAGCAGGATTGGCAGATGTGGAGTTCGTCATTACGGAGGATGGCACATTGAGGCACGGTTCCAGATTGTGTGTGCCTAGCGGAGAGCTTCGGAAGCAGGTTATGCAGGAGGCCCATCGCTCTCAGTACAATATGCATCCAGGTGCCAATAAGATGTATATAGACTTGAAAGAGCATGTATGGTGGTATGGGATGAAGCGGGAAGTAGCATGCTTCGTAGCCAGGTGCCTAGTCTATCAGCAGGTTAAGACAGAGAGGCAGGGGCCAGGAGGACTGTTGCAGCCATTGCCCATTCCGAAGTGGAAGTGGGAACACATTATGATGGATTTTGTTTCGGGATTGTCGTGTTCATCAGAAGAAAAAGACGATATTTGGGTCATCGTGGACAGGTTGACCAAATCAGCCCACTTTTTGTCATTCAAAGTGGGGACGTCCACGGAGAAGCTAACGGAGTTGTATATGCGGCAGATTGTCAGGATACATGAAGTTCCGGTGAGCATTGTCTCGGATCGAGATAGTCGCTTTACTTTTCATTTCTGGCGGAGTTTGCAGACTAGTTTGGGCACTCAGCTCAAATTCAGTACTGCATAGCACCCTCAGACGGACGGACAGTCGAAGAGGACTATTCAGACTCTTGAGGACATGCTGCGGACTTGTGTTCTCAATTTTGAAGGATCATGGGAGGATCACCTGCACTTGGTAGAGTTTGTATACAACAACAGTTACCAGGCTAGCATTGGTATATCACCATTCGAGGCGTTGTACGAGCGTAGGTGTCGTACTCCCTTGTCTTGGGATGATGTTGGAGAGCGAGCTTTACTGGGACCTGAGATGGTTGTGGACGCAGCTGAGAAAGTAAAGCTCATCAAGGATCGACTTCGCGTGGCACATGACAGACAGCGGCATTGGGCCGACAGCCACCGGAGACCTTTGCAGTTTGAGGTATAGCTTAGACTTAGGATTGGAATCTTGTTTGTTTGTATTTTGTTGATTGTGTGATTATTTTAGTTAATTGAGACCATGCTTGTGATAGGTTGGAGATATGGTATTCTTGAGGATTTTACCGACTCGAGGCACTATTCGATTTGGTGGAGGAGGAAAGCTTAGCCCACGATATGTCGGACCTTTCGTTATCAGCGGCAGGGTCGGCGCTGTGTCATACAGACTGGACTTACCTTCTTCCTTAGCGGGAGTCCACAATGTATTTCACGTATCGCAATTGAGACGGTATGTGGCAGATCCTAGCCATGTACTGGACCATTCTGAGATTGAGGTGGGTCCTACTCTCAGTTATCCAGAGCAGCCTGTTGAGATTCTGGATCGACAGGAGAAGGTGTTGCGGAACCAGTCAATACCCTCAGTTCGCGTAGCTTGGAAGCATCACTCTCCAAGAGAGTCCACCTGGGAGAGGGAGGATGAGATGCACGAACGTTATCCCTATCTTTTCCAGTCTTGAGGTATGATTTTGTTCTTTCTTAGTCATGCATTTTGTCTTTAATTTCGAGGAAGAAATTATTTTAAGGGGGGTAGATTTGTAACATCCATTTTTTCATATAAGGGTATTTCAGTTATTTTAGCCATTTTGACCTTTATGTGATTTCCTGAATATGTTGACTCTTGTTTGTGATAGCAACTGGTTTAACCCTAGTGGACTTATATAGGGGCCTAACCCTGCATTAGAATTTTTATTTTTATTTTTAGAATTTAATTTGTGCATTAGATTTTTTTTAAGGCTTTTAATTATTAATTATCTTTTTGCATGTAGGCCTTTGAGCTTTTTGACTTGGGCCCATTTCTACTTGAGAAAGAGTTGGTCCAAGTGAAACCCTAACCCTAGAGAACCCCCCTGGCCACCCAACAGCAGTACCCCCTCCCTTGTTGCATTCATTTGTAGTTTGTAGCCTCCACAAAGAAATCCTAAAAGATCCAACTCTCCAAAACACCTTTTTCCTTCATCCGGAGTCCGTTTCTTCCCAAACAAACTCTGTTGCACTCATCAAGGAGAGGAGGATCTGCTAGAGCATTTCTGGAGTGGATACGAAGGTTTTTGCTAGAGGGAAATTGACTGACACGACAACCGAGGAGCCCCGATCATTGAGTTTTGACACTCAATAGGTAAAACACTAATCTACCATTGAAAATCTGGTTTTTTTCTTCATTTTTGCATCCATATAGGTGCCCTAGCCTTGTCCACAAAATTTGGTAGGATTTCGACTCCGTTTGATGGAGGTATCGAGCCCGTGTCGGTCCCTTATGGCACGTGTTCGACGAAATGCCGCTTAGGATAGAAAGTTGTTGTTTTTTGTTTCTGACTTCATGGATGTTTAGATAAAATAATTTTGATAAACTTTCGTGAAGAAGGTTTTGGGTTTGACATCGTTTCAGCGACGTTTCGGGCAACGGACGCACGTGCACGGATCCCGTGCATGAGGCCGTGTGTGCCCTGTTGCCCGCGTGTGATTGCGCGATGCACAGAGCGTATTTTTGTGTGAAAATTTGTGAGAACGTGGGGGCAACCTCTGCCCTCTTTCTTGTAAAATATCACGACTGTTCGTTGAGCGAACGCGGAGATATTGCGCGTGCACCGCTCAGCCACTGTGCATTCAGACCTTCGTTTTTGTCGCGGAAACGGACTTCGTGCGCGCACACAACGCAGCGAAGACCCATTACAAGACCTAAAACATGTTGATCTAGACCTAAACGACCCGTAGGACAAATCCCAAGTTGCGACGTGGCCCGACGAGGGAGCAGCGAGGCCGGCACCACGCGCACGAGGGCGCGCGGGCGCGCACGCGCACAGCAGGCCGCACGGGTGCGTGGGTCTGCGTGCACAATTTCGGACAGCGTGTCACCGTGTCTTCGTGTCCTATACCTACCCCAGGACCCCGCCCCCCCAGCTACGTGCATGAGCATGTGGTATTTCGTTGCGTGTGCGGCGCTCAAACGAGCGAGAACGCACGCGTACCACGCGGTATCGGGAAATTTCGATATGCGTTCTGTGGATACGACACGGACACGGTTTTGAACCCGAGAGTATACGAACACATCACGTGGGTCGAGGCCAACATTTATGCCAAGTTTCGCGGGTTCGGTTAGTGTATTTTGGATTTTGGGTCGTTGGATGAATTTGGATCGTTTTCTTTAATTTTGATTTTTAGTTGATATGTGATATTTTGATTTCCAATATTTTAGCTTCTGAATTCTGAGTTTACAGGACTTATATGATATTTGAAATATGTGAGAACCAACTTTTGGCTTTGTTTCACAATTTTCCATCATTTATGAGTATATGTGCTTCCTATATATAGCTTTATGCATATATCTAACTATGTATATATATATATATATATGTATAACCCCGTTGAAACCCATTCCTAACACATATACGTGGAGAATGGGTCGAGGGGGAATTATTCCAGATTTTAGGCTTTTTTAAGTATCACGCATCATTGTGTATCTTTCCATTTGAGCTTTGGTGTATATATATATATATATATATATATATATATATATATATATATATATATATATATATATATATATATATATATATATATAGTTTTCTTACTTTATATAGATGTATATAATAGTATAATAATTTGGGTAATACCATGATTATGTTTGAATATTTTTAATCTCAGATTTGACCCTTATTTTAGTAAGCACCAGTACATACACACACACACACCATTTTGTTAGATTAGGTTTTGTTTGTTGTATTACACATGTGTGTATATACCTATATGTATATATATATATATAATTGCTTGTTAATTCTCTTAGATTAGATTGTAGTTGTATATATGACTATAGGAGCCCTAGGACAGATTTGGTTTATTATTTCGAGCTAAGCTTAGTCGAATTGGCCGACAAGTTGACCAAATTGAAAAAGGTCAACTTTGGGTCAAACTTGATCCAATTCAACTCAAACGAACTCCAAATGACCTAAAATTTTGTGTATGACCTAGAAATTAGTAGACGGAGCAGTTGACCCAGGTTTGACCAGTGTTGACCAGGTTTGACCAGAGTTGACCGAGGGTTGACTTTGACCAAAATGGACCTATAAGCATGTAGTCTTGCATTGTAGCTATTTCTCTTGATATTGTGGACTTGCTTGTGACATGTGTGTATTTTAATAGGTTTACATTACTCCAGTTTAGTTACACCTCATCATCAGCAGTTCGATTTGCCAGGCGAGTACATTCTCTGATCTTTTCATACTTCTTTGGATATATTCTCTGTTTATAGACTAGTATACTTGATGCTGACACGATGTTCACACGGATTAGTACTCTCTGGATCTTTTCATGCGATGTTATCCTCTCTGATACATCGAGTATGTCATGTTCATGTACTTTGTCATGGCCATCATGTACTCCATGTATTCATATTTATCCATGTGTACTCATATGTTATTCATGTACACTCATGACCATATGAGCTCCATGTATACAATAGTTGATATCCATATGGAATAACATAACATGTATTGATCCTTTTGTATTGATTGGAGGCAGGGAGAGTGTAGTTGGTTATGTGATCATTATCCTCAGTAGGTATCCATGTGCACTCCATTGTTGTATCCATGTGCAACCCAGACCGTTTACATAACCAATTCATGCTCTGATTCACGTAGAAGGTTATATTTCTCTATTGTCATATTATATCTTATTTTATAGTCTCTCTCTCTCTCTCTTGTTGATTTCCTTTACAGCGATTCATGTATAGTTTTTTATAGCTTGCTTTATATGTCCATTCTTGCTATAAACTGTTGTGAGAGATATGTGCTCGTTCCGTCCTGACTGGGCATGTTGAAAATTTTACAGGTATTGATGAGGAGTACTGCCCTACTTATTATGGCATTGGCTTAGATGACACTGGCGACATGGACCCTCAGGAGGATCCCACAGTCGCTGAGGACTTGCCTATAGTCTAGCTGAGACTTAGTACTTTATTTATATTTTCTGTTTGAGACTTTATGAGTTGTACTTTTGTACTTGAGATTATTCTGGTGGTTTACACCTAGACTTTTATCTGTGACTCAGGACAGCGTTCTACCGCCGATACTACGGCGTAGGCTGGGCGTTCGTCACTTCTCGTGCCCTTGTACTGGGTACGGGTCGTGACATAGACTCATCATGTTTCATCTTAAAGGACTCATATTCTTGCGTGAGTCTACTAATCTTGGATTCCTTTACTTGTGATGTTCCCTCGTGTTTGACTTCAAGCAACTTCCAAATCTCATTGGAAGTCTTACAAGTAGAGATTCTATTGAATTTACTACTATTAAGAGCACAGTAAAGAGCGTTCATAGCCTTAGCATCTCGACTAGCAAGCTTCTTGGTATTTTCAGTGAGTAAGTCCCTAAGGGTGTCAGATGCAACATCCTCAATAACTCTGGAAGGAGTAGGGAGACCATTTATCACACAGTCCCATAAATTAAAATCTATAGACTTCAGATAAATGCTCATCTTAATCTTCCAGTAGTTATAGTTGGTTCCATCAAATAGGGGAGGCCTATTTGTGGTGTGTCCCTCATTGTGGAAAGTGTTGATACTAGGGTGAGTGGCTATAGATCACTCAAAGGATATAAATCCAAATCAAGAGAACCTTGCTCTGATACCAATTGTAGAACACTAGAGGGGGGTGAATAGGAAAATAAAAAATAACTTAAGCACAAGAAGCAATATATGTCAAATAAAAAGAGAGTAAGAAGATCGAACACAAGATGTATCCTGGTATCCTCGTTTGAGGCAATCCAGTCCCGGAACTCTCTCCAGCTTAAATCCACTATTTAATAAAATAGTACACATGAGTTTCGATCCGAAGAACTCGCCAACTTTAACACGAGTTTGGATCCGATGAACTCGCCAACTTCAACACACGAGTTTTCTTACGAAGGATCGCCAACTTCAAAGAAATGAGAAGAGAACTTGTTGATCTTCTAACACTTGAAGATTGAAAATTATAACTCTTAGATACTCTAGCACTTTGGGAGAGAATGACAATTAAAAGCTTGGTAGAGAATTAATGGTGGAGCTCTTGGTTGTTTGGAAAATTTATGGCAAGAGTGGATGAGCCTTTAAGAAGAAAGAAGGCTTGCATTTATAAAGAAACCAAGAGTAGGTAGCATTCAATGCTCCTGGATACAGGCTGACCGGTATACCGTCGGTATGGACCGGCATGCCGTTGGTATGCCGGTCAAACAGTAACGGTCATAATTATATCCGTTGAGAGCATTTAATGCTCGCCATTAATGCAGTGTTTGTCATTCAAAAATCAAATTTCGTAACCCGGTATATCGTCGGTATGCCGCGGTATGTCGTCGGTATACCAATGTTTGTCACAGAACATTTTGTGATAAACAAAATGGTATACCGTCGGTATGTCGATGTTTTGTCACAGATTGTTTTATGGCTCACAAAACGGTATACCGTCGGTATGCCGGAGTATACCGTCGGTATGCCGATAATTATCACAGAACGTCTTTAAGACAAACAAAACGGTATACCGTCGGTATGCCGGAGCATACCGTCGGTATGTCGATGTTTGTCACAGAATATTTTGTGGTCCACAAAACGGTATACTGCCGGTATGCCGGGGCATATCGTCGGTATGCCGATATTTTTCACAGAATGTTTTGTGGTCAGTAAAACGGTATACCGTCGGTATGTCGGAGCATACCGTCGGTATGCCGTTCTATAAGGTATTGATTTTTGATTGAATAATTAGAAAGCTTTTAGTTTGTCATCCAACCTTAAGTGTTTACAGAAAGACCTAGACCTTGTACAGACTCAAAATCTTGAAGTGTAGGGAGCCATCTTGTCAAGGAATGTCGGTCTTTACTTCAGTCTTCAAGTCCATGGTTGCTATTCTTGAATGGACAGACTTTATGTAGAGAGCTTCTGAAATGATGTCAATATGATAACAGAGAAAACTAAACTACGAAGATGCTGTTAATATATCAAAATAAAATGTGCCAACACCAATACCTCATCATCAAAGGATGGTCACTAGGCTAAGTCAATGCAAGAGAATAAAACAAAACAAGTAAAATGACCGATATAGTCGTTTGTACCCAAGTGTGACTTGGATGCACTGTGATATAATACTAACAATAGATAAGTAATGATGAATATAAATAACTAAAAATAAGAATAACTAAATCAGAGAGTAAGGTGGCAAGGTATCTTGCTGGCGGTACGGGAATGGCAACCAACAATCAAGTACGTCAGCAATGAATCTCAAAATCAACGAATGGCTCTGGATGCTGAAACAAACATCAAGAATATTAACGATGTAAAAGATATATCTAGAAAACGCCTGTCCAAAAGTTTAATTCTGGAGTAGGGGCAAAATCGTAATTTCAGAGCAAAATGATGTCCGTCATTGGACCCATTTTGTACCAAAAAGCGTGTCAGTACCTACGATCTCTGAAGTTGTCAAACTACATGTCTATGGGTCTAATTTGATAAGACAAACCTAACCCTATGTCCAAAGTTGGATTTTGGTGGGCTGTGCACAAATTCGTTCGTTGGATCGGATCGTGAGCCCGCCAAAAAGGTGTTCCGGTCGACCTTTTCCGAATCGGATCAAACTTGGCATACAAGACCAAAAAATTGATACGGTCATGTTGGCAGAAGTTTCATCTCGAACCGGCGACTGTACACGAAGTTATGGCCTAGTTTGTAAAGTGGCCGATACGGGATATCTTGACGGATACGTATTGATTTCGTCGCGCACGCACAACGAAATCGAGTTTCGTCAGTTTCCATACGTCGATAACATCTATATGCACCTTTTGATGCTTATGGGTTGTGACCACGTTGTTCGGTTTGTCAGGGCGTACGCTGTATCGAAAAGTTTTTATAAAATTCCTACGGTTTTAAACGTGGTTTTTCTGAAACTTTGAACTCGAATTTATCTTTCTAGTGCTTTTGGGAACCCCTTCCATTTACATAATGACAAGATCACAGCAAGGAGAAAGAGGATTAGTTATGCATGAGTTTGTGTGGAGGTTGATGCATCCACTGAGTTGGTTAAAGAGTTTGATCCCCGTTGTGATAACGGGGAATGGATCACTATCAAAGCTGAATTGGAGTGGGTACCGACAAAATGTACTACTTGTGGGGTCTTTGGGCACTCTATTGCAAGATGTGGTGAGCAAAAAACTTCACGAGAGGGAACTGGATTGATGAAAACAGATAAAGAAACAAAATCGTCTGAAGTTTGGGTTGAAGTCAAGAAGAAAGGGAAAGGAAAGGTGACTATGGATGATGCGGCCATTCTTGAAGATGGTTTGGGGAAGGTCGTTGTGCTTGGGGATCCCTCTGGTACTAAGAACAGCAATGAGCCCGTAGGGGATATGGCCAGGAATGTCACTTCACCGCAGGAAACTTTAGAACTTCACCAGACGGGAGGCCATGCTGTAAGAATTTAAACTATGAAACAGGATTTGAAGGTCTATATGTCTTCAAACTCTGTTCAAATGGAACTTCAAAACTGTCAATAGGTTGACAAGGACGAGTCTTCGAACAGGGCTATTTGGGCTGCTCTTGGGGTTCAGTCGGGTATGATTATTCCTAATTTTTAGGGGTTCTCACGATCTGTATAATACTAGTTTGAAAAATCTATCTAAAGGGAATTTAAAAGGGTCACATTGTCTATGCATAGCAAGTTACGGATCGCAAAATGGAGGAAGGTATGGGAAGAAATTTTGAGTCGAACAGGAGTACCTGGGTGTTGATCCTGAACAGAGTATCCTCTGTTCGCAAGTAGTTCCGACGGAAAGCTGGCCGTGTGGGACGGTCGATGGCGGGATGCAGGCAGTGAGGTTGGTCGTTGGAACGTCAGGAAGGCTTGCACATGCCAGGGATCAGAAGAATTTTTGGGGTTTTTCTTCGAAATGATCCTCGCAAGTTTGTGAGACTCGTATATATACACGGGTTTAAAAATCCGAGCTCGAGTAGGTTTCTAATGGATTTATCCAAATTTAATCTAAGAATTCAGTCCAATCTCTAGGGGATTGTTCGGATTTTTGGGATATGGGAAGGATTGGATTATATTTTGATTTGAATTGCTCGAATTAAATCTTGCCATGCACTAGCTGTGACAGGGTCGAAAAACTGATGGTTCTGAAAGAAAAAAATTATATATACCCTTATATACTTGTATATATATATATAAATATATTCTCAATAGTAACATATATCCATATGCCATAATTACCAGAAAAATCCTAAAAGTTTATAATTAATAATAACCTTGTTTTTTATTGAGTTGTATATATATGTATTCACTAATACATAATTCTTATGTATATAAAAAATTATCAAAATTATTCTAAAATGTTTAACTTAATAGATACATTTGTAAGTGTATATATTTACATACATATATTTAATGGAGACAAGCTCCTAAGGGATAGCTAACTTTTAGAACAATTAATTTTGTACACAATACTCTTTAGGATACCATTTACCCACAAGTTTCTATATAGGAAATCATATGATAATTAAAAATTGTTTCTAACAAAAGTCAATAGAGGTTTACATATATGTGTATATATATATATATATATATATATATATATATATATATATATATATATATATATATATATATATATATAATATATATATATATATATATATATATATATATATATATATATATATATATATATATATATATATATATATAATAGTTGATAATCATAGAAAATATGGGGGTTTACAATAAACGTCAAGAATGACCTTTTTCTTGTATGGGAGAGGTTGCTACTTCATCGCAGCCCTCTCCACTTCGTCGACGGACAAGCTCTGGATGACCTTCGTTGGTGGTCTTCAGAGGGGTACGTAGTACGGTACGAGATCCTACGACACCTTTGTTGCAATGCAGTCATCCAGGGCCTACTCTGCCAGTATGCATTCTCTACAGCCCTCACAGGAGTCGACTAATACAAATAACCATGCAAATACTATCTATCGCAGTATTAACAATAGTTATTATGGAAATATGAATACGAACTGAATAGATTTGAAGAAAATTATTTTCTTTTAAATATTTGTAAAAGATTACAACTCTCGAAATCTTTCCCTCATAATACCTCTAAATATAACAAGTTGAACTCTTTTTTTCCTTCCTCCCTTGATCTTGTCTAAACATCTCTTTTGGTAGGCTTGGACAAACCTTATTGGCCAAGGAATTATTCTATTTTGGACTCCAAAATTGACTCAAAAATAGATTACAAAATAGCCTTTAAAACTGTCTCAAATATGTGTCGAAGATGGAATCTGACTAAGGAACCAACCTCCAAAATCGTGAAGGGCAGGCAATTCCTATGGACGAGCTTCGTGGGGAACTCGACCCCCAAAAGTACTATGTCTGCTTTACCACCATCGATACTGCACCCAGACCCACTAGTCGCTTTGCAGCACGGCTCGCTTTGCTCGATATTTGTCCTCGAAATCTTATGAAGATACACCTATATCATTGGTCCATGTCGAAAAGAGCATTGCTCGACAGGTTGTTGACCTGTGTGAAGAGTTATTGTGGAGGCTTATGGAGCAGCCCAGTCTCAGTTGTAGATGGACGATGCGATGCTCACCACATGATTTAATACGGTTGAGTACAGCATCACGGAGCTTAGAGCTTGGATTAAGAGGATGGAGGATGGCGTTATTGATCTTATCACATCGACAAATTGCAGCGTAACGATGCTACAGGGGACACAGGTGGCCATGGGCGGTCAACTGACGATGATGTAGGATTCTGTGGCTCAAAGCAATTTTTGGCTGGTATCTGTCTTGGATTCATACAATACTCGACTGCTAGCATTGGAGCAGATATGTCACTATGGCCCATTGGCATCGACACCAACTCCATCGATTATACTGCCTCATTCATCGACATCGGTGATGCTTTCACAGGAGCAGTATAACTTCCTTTTATCTCAGATACGCGATAGTGCTCCCCCTTCTGATTAGCAGTAGTCCTTGATTGGACAGAATTTTTTGTTGTGTTTGTGTATTGGCCTATTCTTGGGTCTTGATGTATTTATTTTATAGTTTTAGCATTGATTAAATGGGACATTTATATATTTCATACATTCATATATCTGTTTCCTATGACGTAGTATAATGCAAACTTATAGCTTTCTTAATTATAAGTGAGTTTATCTTATTATTTATATTAATTGTATATGAATTTACCAGTGTTGAATGTTCCACCAAAAGGGTTGATAAACCCAAAGAATTCAACGGAGGGTTGCTCCGGGTCTACTTTTTAGAAACTATGATTTTATAACTGCAGACAGATTTTTGTTGGTATATATTTTATAAACTACTTACTTTTTAAAAAAAAATTGCAGTATAGCAATGTCTAGCGACATTCTGCAACATTCAACGACATAATATTATGTCGCTAACTAGTATCAGGATGTCACTAACCTGTACCATGGACGTTGGTAACATCTATTAGAATGTCGCTACCAAGCTGATATAGAAAATTGTGTTATGTCAGCATTGTTGTAGCAATACGCCGCTCATGGTGTCGCTACTTTGGCGACGTTTAGCAACAAAATAATATTGTGCTGTTTTAGCAACATCATGCCGCTAAACGTCACTAGTGGTAGAATAATCGGCTACGTGCTATAGTCGCTAAAGGACATGCTATAACGACGAATAACGACATTTTTTGTGTTAGTGACCATGAAATACGTGACAACACAAAATTGTCACTAATTACATCGCTAATTTTTTTGGCGGCTTTTTTTGCATATTAGCGACATTTCTCGGCGTCGCCAATGTCTTATTTTGGTATAGAAAGTAGTCACACATCCCTTTGGAAAACCCCAAGCACAATTTTTAATATAAGATTATTCTTTTATTGACTTGTGCATATGAAGAGTGGTAGCCAATGTGGTTTCTATGGTGTGATATTTTAATAGAGGGTAAGGTCAAATCCTATAAGAAACATATTTTTTTTGTCATTCATTTCTTAAAAAATTCCCTTAGGGGCTAGGTCCCGAAGGGTGCTAATGATTCGAACTTGGACTTGGGCATAGGAATGGGCATGAGCGTCTGTGCGGGCATGGACGAAGGGCACAAAGTGACATATTTTGTATTTTACAAGTACACATCGGTGTGAGATGGCGATTTTGGGCATTACTATATCATTTAGTGCATGCTAGCATTCCAGCATGGAGGCATCGCTTGTTGGATCTTGGTTCTAGCATGGAGGCCGCTCATTCTGGACGTTAGTTCTAGCATGGGAGCTTCCCCTTTTGGACTTATGCTCTAGCGGGCAGCTTGTCACGCCCCGATTCCGTAGAATCGATAGTCGTCCCTCGAGAGTGATGTCGTGCGAACCTAAATTGTGATCGCACAAGGCATAGTCATAAGGTTATCGGAAACAAAACATCTAATAGAATACGCAAAGAAATTGAAGCAACACATTGAGATAGAAAGAACTTTCTTTTGATTAATAATAGATATCATTTACAAGACTCTATTACAATCCTTGTTGCACGGGCTTACAACACGACTCGATTACAAAATAAACGTCGATGAGATAGCCGTTCCATACATTACATCCCCATTTACAATCAAAATATTCAAAAGACCTGCTATCGTGGGGAGTCGAGACATCTTTCTTCTGGACTGAATGTGGAGTCTTTAAAAGGATCAAAACAAGCCTTCAATCTATGGAGGAGGCTTCAAAGAACTTGCGTCGCCTTGAGTCTGGTTGGCACACCCTTCTTGGTTCGAGGTACCTATGGAGAGCGAGGATCAGTACATTATACTTGTACTGGTGCGTGGCAAATTACGTTCTATGCTCTCATTTGGTTCAATAAATTAAATAAAGCATGCTATATATTTTTAATGATCTTTTCATTCATCCTAGTAATTTTCATGCAAGCATTTGATAGGCATAAAGACAGAAGTTACGTTGGAACTTACCTACGGCATAGTATCCCGTATAATGTAAGGCTTACTATGTTCTTCCATGTCAATTGTTATCATTTGGTAGCATAGTGTGTGCGATTTGTATATAAGGAGGTCACTGGCACCACAAGCCATCATGGACTATAGCTGGGTTTAGACGTCACCCCTATCAACGCGAGTAGCGAGCTTCGATGAAAGTTTGTCGAATAACCATTATTTTACTTTTATCTAGCACGACTATCTTTTGCTTCCTCCTAGGCCGAATCGATCTCGTGTCTCGGGGTATCGTTCGAGGAAGCCGTTCCTTGTGCACAAATTGTCCATGACCGTGCTAGATTAGACTAGTTTTTCAAGCATGATCTTTAGTCTGTGAGCAACATAAGCATTTTTATCGTTGTTTTGCCGTATTATGGCGACAGTTTTTCAATGATTCAATATTTACTTATCTCAGTTTTACAACAGGCATAATATATTAACCATGTAGCAGTTTATGATATGGCAGTTCTATAGCGGGCGTACGTGAGAAATCGTCCAATAGTTTATTGAAATCTAACATTCGCGTCCTTTACATAACCAACGAGTATTCTATCGATGGATTTTGGATTCAAAGGGGTCAAGGGAGAGAAGGATCAGCCACTCATTTTGATTGTTTGATTGAGGTGAGCAACCTGTTGGTTACGCTAGACGGTGCCTACGCGATCACCTGAAATCGCATAAGCAACTGATTAGAACACTATTTCATTCAATGAGTTCAATACGAATGCGAAGTTCAAAAACGCAAGCTATGAAAACCATCGAAAACATTCATGAAAACGCATTCAGGAAACCAAATCCAAAGAAGAAAGTGCGGCATAAAAAATAGAGCAACTGGAGGTTTCCTCCGACTCAGCCGCAGAGTCTATTCTCGAGGTACAACCTACTGAATATGAGACTTGATTCCGAAGAAGCCATTTCATAGCGAGGAATGGATATTAATTCAATCGTCCCCATTCAATCGATTTAGTCGATCCCGATCAATCGGTTCGACCAAATCGATACCAGTAGTTTTCCTTTATCGTGTACCCCATGGTTGGAAAATGGAGCATGATGTAGGGATGGGACACTACACCATAACCATCTAAGAAAATGTTTCGTCCTCGAAACTGAAGAAGAGATCCTGCCTCTAAGAAAACAATGATGGAAACTTTTCTCTCTTCTCTAACTCGAGTTCCTAGGTCGACTCTTTGACTGAATGGTTCCTCTAAAGTATACGAATGAGAGGGATCGCTCAATTTTGAAGCAGCTTATCCTTGCGTTCCAATTCTTCAACTGGTTCTTCCATATATGATAAGTCTGTATTAAGATCTAGCAGACCAAGATCTACTATATGGCTCGAATCGTGCACATACTTCTGTAGTTGTAAGAGGTAGAAGATATCGTGCACACCTGACAATACTGGCGGTAATGCAATGTGGTAAGCTACTGGGGAGACTCGCTTTAAAATTTTCAAAAGGACCTACAAATCTTGGACTAAGCTTGCCTTTGGCTCTAAATCTGGTAACTCCTTGCATGGGCGTTACCTTCAAAAACACATGGTCGCCTTCTAGGAACTCAAGGGGTCTTCAGTGGGTGTCGACGTAGCTCTTCTGCTGACTCTGTACAATCTTTAATCTTTTTTGAATGAGCCAGATTTTCTGTACGGTCTGTTCCACCAACTCTGGGTCAACAATCTACCGCTCTCCGACTATGTCCCAACAAATGGGTGATCTATACTTTCGTCCATAAAAGGCTTCGTACGACGCCATCTGACTGCTGGATTGATAACTGTTATTGTATACAAATTTGGCCAAAGGTAGATAGACGTCCGAATTCGACTTGAAGTAAATTGCGCAGAGCCGTAGCATATCGTTGAGAACCTAATTCACGTGCTTCGTTTGGCCGACGATATGGGAATGGTAAGCCGAGCTAAAGTTTAACTTTGTACCCAGAGCTGACTGAAGGCTACTACAAAAGAATAATAGAAATCATACATCCTGATCAAAGATGATGGATAATGGAACTTCGTGCAGTCGTACTATCTCGTCAAGATAGATCTGAGTTAGGTGATCGACGCTCCAAGTAACTTTGATGGAAATGAAATGCGCTAACTTGGTTAGTCGATCGAGGATAACCTAGATGGTATCATTTTATCGTGGCATTTTTAGCAAACCAATAATAAAATCCATGCATACGTGCTGCCAATTCCATTCCAGAATTGCTAGGTTCTACATCTTCCTGCCGGCCTCTGATGCTCTGCATTCATCAGTTGGCAGGCCATGCATTGCGATACAAAGAGTGTAACGCTCCAGTCCCAAAATACGTAGGACTAGGAACGAAGCATGCTAGCTGCATATATACGAGATATACTCCAATATATGGAAATTCTCAAATATACACATGAGCTGTATTGTGAATAATAATAACAGACAGTCACAGGTAAAAGCTATATCTCATCCACAGTAAATATAAAGAAAATGGTAACTCACAAATCAAAGTAATGTCAAAATATAGTTGTTGACCGGGCGGAGACAAATCCACTACCGGTACTAGAATAAACTAAAAGGAAATAGAGTCCAACCTCTAAGATAAATAGAATAAGAAATGATGACTAAATAGGCTCCTCGACCTAATAGGGACAGTTGTGATCAGAAGGTACGACTCGCTCGAGCGTGAAGGATGAGTCTACACCAGAGCCATACTCCTGCGAAAAGTTCTGCACACCTATACCTGGAGAGATCACCAGGTCCTCAGAGGGACGTAATAAGATACAAAAAGAACATGCCACATAAACTGAATAAATACTGTTCAATAAGAATAAGTAAGATCAAATCATAACATGGTCCAATACACACCCATTGAACTAGCTTACCATCCCCCCAACCAAATAAGGACAGGAGATGGTAAACTAATTCATGATGACGTATTTTTCCATGATATGAATCCAATATATATCCGGACCCCAACAAGGTTCAATACCTTCTCATCGAAGTAGTAAGCCGCACCTAAAACCAAATAAGGACAAGATGTGACGAACTAATCTGTGACAAGTTATTGTTCCAAGCCACGGTCAAATACAAGTACCCAAACCAAAAGTACTCATATCTAACGGATAAAGGTGCCTAACCGTTCTAAGTGAAATATAGTTATGAACAATACTTCCTGCGCATGGGCCCTGGCTAAATAGGATCGGCATAGTCCCCCCTTGGGGCACCAGAGGCCCAATCAATAAGAGCATAACGTTCCGCAGAACGTCAGTGGCCGTTAGTAATCATGGGTAAGCTGACCCGCGTCTCCGACGGAGCTCACGGGTTACAAAAGGGAAAGTGCATCGAAGCCCATACCCTGAGGAATTATCCTCCCCGCCCAATCCCTACTATATTGTATCCACAACACAAAATCTCTATTAACCGCTAAGTTAAACTAAGCATGCAACATCTATTAGTGGTTATTCCTATCGCACAGCTTATACGTATCGGTGGCCAGCCAATCACGCATGTCCGAGTACTGTATGTGACTCACAACTTCGTGGTACAAATGTGTCAAGGCCTATGAATACAACACACACAGGGTGGTCCCTTAACTCTAAGTTTAATGTATAAGAAAACAATACATAGCAGAAAATATAACTGAACAGTAAGTTCTAACAAGTTGTGCCATGTATCACAGTTTATTTTGTATAAAGAAAATAATAAATAATGCATGAAATATGAGCTAAAATAAATAAACAGCTAATAGCAAGGTATCTTACCTGGGAGTAGTGTGCAGAATGGCGACGCTTGACGACTCAAATCGTCAGAATATGGGAGCAATAAAAGTAAACTTTTACGAACGACCTCGGATGCTGAAATAAACATCACGAATAGATTTGGCATAAAAGAAATACCTTGGAAACGCCTGTCCAAAAGTCTAATTCTGGAACAGGGGCAAAATCATAAATTCGGGTCAAAATGATGTCCACCGTTGGACCCATTTTGCACCAAAATGTGTGCCAGAACCTACGGTCTCTAATATCATCAAACTACATGTCTACGGATCTGGTTTGGGGAGATGAACCCAAACGTATGTCCAAAGTTGGATTTCGGCAGGCCGTGCACAAAATCGCCCATAAGAGCGGGTCACGGGTCCGCCAATTTGGCGTTCCAATCAACCTTCTCAGAATCGGACCAAACTTGGCATACAGGACCAGAAAAATGATACGGTCCTGATGGCACAAGTTTTGCGTCGATTCGACGAACTTGCACAAAGTTATGGGCTAGTTTGCAAAACATCGATACGGGGGTATCTCGACGGATACGCACTGATTTCGCCGCGTACACACAACGAAATCGAGTCCCATCAGTTCCCACACGTCGGCAATATCCATACGCACCTTTCAATGCATATAGTGTGTGACCACATCGCCCGGTTTGTCGGGGCGCACGCCGTATCGGTTAATTTTTCCTAAAATTTTAGTTCAGAAACTAGTTTTTATCCCAACTTTGAAACTCAATTAACAACAGTACAAACAATGAAAAATAATTATAAAAACTAGGTTTCCATCTCGTTTATGTTGTGAATGAATCTCTTGAAACAGGTTTTTGAAACTATCGAGGAATCGACGGGATTTCGCCTTCCAAATTAGGGTATTGCACGGAGTTTCCTGTTCTGTTTTAGGCAGTTATTTCTTGATTTTGGATTCGATTTCACACAGGTTTTGATAGGTTTTGCCTAAATCTAATTACAAGGTCCAGGAGAGCTATAGGTTGTCTATACGTAGGAGTAGACGGATCGAAAATCGATTAAACGACGGAGACGAAACGTGAAGATGAAGTTGGGTACCTGGGTTGGTTTTGCTGCTGTCGCCTAAAGCAGTTGTTGACGTGCACACTGCCACTGTTGTGCTACACGCGGTGGTGGGTGGCCGCCGACTTGCGGAGGGGCGGTCGCGTGGAGCTAATACGGTCGTCAGAGGTGTACCGAGTTGGTCACGAGTTAGGATTTCTCGACTTCGACCGCGCGGTTATATACAGAAGGGGTCGGGGTCGGGTTTTCCTTCGTGCGGGGCTTAATAGCCCTGGTGAACAGTACCCGCAGGTACTGTTCACTAGGGGATATAATTCTTCTTATTTTTTTCTTTTTTTCTCTTTTTTTCTTCAAAAACCTTAATAATTCTCATAATACCCATAAAATCCTAATAAAATTTTAAATAAATACTAAAAATATAAAATATTTTCTAAAACCTTACTAATATATTTTTGCACATATTTTTAATAATTATTGCCTACTATTAAATAACAATCGACTAGGAATACTATAATAATATTAATAATGATAACAAGGTAATAGTAATAATAATAATAAAATTTGTACGAAAATAACTTAGCAAGGTTATAATAATAATTAGGAGAGACTACATATTACTACTAATATATTTTTTACAAACAATTATAAACTTCTAAACTCGTATATTAAAATTTCATAAATATTAAAAGGTCAAGATAGCCATAATACGATTTCATAATTTAAACAACTAAATATTCTATATAAAATAAATCTATTGGCACCAACCGCTAGCATGCTAGTCAAGGCACTTAGCTGCAGTGGTCGTGCCATATTGTCTAGTCAGTGTGTAACCCAAAACTGAGCATGACTAAGATAATATTAATAGATTTATTAATGAAACAATTAAAAACAAAATATTTATATAATAAAATATAAACAAAAAAATCCTCCAAAATTTTGGGAGATTACATCCTACCCAACTTATAAAAATTTTGTCCTCGAAATTAAAATAAATCTCATCTAAAAACCTGACAATAAATCTTAAAAAATATATAGTGGGCTGAATACGAAGGAAGAGCAGCTAGTTAATTCGTAACTCGATTTTCAAAAAGATTGAGGAGTTATTTATACAGCGATTTTAAACTGGCACCATATTCTACATGACAAGGTGTTTTTGGTCTTGCATGAATCATGGATATTCAGTTCGTCTGATGGAATGGCTCGATATTGCATGGTTAAACATTAGATAGGGAAAAAATAGATATTTATGGTTTTTTCTAAGGAAATCGGGCTATACATGTGTGTAATTGAATGAAGCACATAATGATGTGTTTTGTGGAACAGGTATGTCAACGTGTAGGGAGGCTCGTTTAGTTCGTGTAAGTGAAGGTTGTTGGAAGAAAATGGCTGATGTTGTGCTTCAAACATCAAAGTCACGATAAGGTATCGAAACGATATGCATAGAGATTGGATGATTTCCTCACATCTAAAGCATACGAGTGTTGTGACGGAGGCACAAGTTTTTAAGGCACGCCATTCAAGATTTCTAACGGAGAAGCCAAAAGTTCTATTTATAAGCTTGTTATAGTCATGATATTTCTAATGGTACCAAAGATAGTGCTCATGCATGTTGCCTAAGTTACTGAATGTATTGCTCAATGCTAAGCCATGACTAAATAAAGATTAAGGGTATACGTAGGATAATACCTGCCAGATCTCTAATCTCAGGATGGGGGTTTATCACAGCCATGGTAAATGCTTGCCCTTGCCTCGACGGCTCGGGGCAATCGATAATCCTGTGTTGTTCCATTCCGCACCTCAAGCATAAGCCGAGATAAATCTGACATCCGTCTCGAATGTGGCCCTTCTTCCCATAGTAGTTGCAGGTGGGCTTCTGATAGGGTGTGGGCCTCTGCTGGTACTGTCCTATAGGCCTCATGGTTGATCCACCTTGAGTCGCTCTAACTGGTGCAGCTACTGGTGTGGGGTGCCTCTGTGCCTGCTGTTCCTTACGAAGAAGCTCCTGGGTACGTGCTTCCACCAAGACAGCTGCATGAGAGACTCAAGACTGTGTAGTAGTGAAGGTCTTAAGTTCTGGTATGAGCCCATGGTGGAATCTCCTTGCCTTCTCTAGCTCTGTCGGAATTAATGTCTCACCAAATCTACTCAAACGGCTGAACTCTGCATCGTACTCATCTACCGACATGTTCCCTTGCTTCAGATGAAGGAACTGGTCATAGAGAGATTCCATGTGATTCCAGTGCCCAGTTGCCTCTCTTCAGCCTTCCACCAGTGATGAGCATTATCTTCTAAGAGTAAGTTGACTGCTGTCATCCAATCATGTGCTGGCAACTGGGATGCCTTCAAAAAAAAATTCATGCTGATAAGCCAAGCGAAAACTTCTAAAGGACTCTCGGTACCCTTAAAATTCTTAGGGCCCATGTCGATGAAGTCTGTAATGGAGCCCAGATATGGTTGTGGAGCTGGAGTTGGATCTGGTACCGGGGCTGGTGGTGGAGGTCTAGCTAAGTAGGTCATCATACTCTACCTCAACAGTTCTATTTGTTGCCACTGAGATTGTAGCATAGCATACATAAACTGGGTGGTTGGGTCCGCATCAGTCGGAAGTGGAGGCAGTTGGGGACCGAGCTGTGGTAAAAACTGTTGAGGCAAAAAAAATGGTGCAGTCTCTCCTGGTGGTACTGTAGTAGTTTGCTTAACCTGGCTGACTGGGGGCACTTGGGCTTCCTGCTGCACCGTCGATGGATTCGCGGTATTCTACTGTGGCTCTAGCTGATACGGAGTCACCGGGGTCATTTGGGAAACCTGTTCTTCCTGGGAAGTTGTATCATCATATGTGATAGCTAGGGTCAAGGTGTGTCCGCTGTGTAGAGTCATATTGCTGGCATGAAGATAAGGGCAATGTTAGAATAGATTCAGATAGGTTTTCAGTCAAGCAATTGAAAGAGAGTTTAATAAAGAATTTAAAATGTCAACAACACGTGGACAAGATCCTAGAGGGCGAATATATTAAGCTAACCATATCTCAATCCACGTAGAATCATACGAAAGGCGAACCAAATACACTATGGTTGATCAGACCATAATACACCAGTTCTGATAAGACAATGTATCCGTGGGTGCCCACAATAAAACATATGTCCTGAACAAGCTCGATGAGAGGGTAAGCTCGTAAAACTAGGCTATAATAGCAACATTAGTCAAGGTAGTCCAATTACAAATACACGAGATAATAATGAAAAAAATATAAATAGCTTAAGCTACTTAAGAATCTAAGTCGTGTCCGGTATTTGTGCCTATGCAGTCGTCCTACTGTCTTCTTGTCTAAGGCCTTGGTTAAAGTCAAGGAAGTTAGGTTGTGGGGTTCCTACCCAACTTATAAGAGTTGATAGTATGATTGAATGGTGGAACACGACGACCTAGTACGCTCGAAAGAGGGATAAGGATTTACGGAAGAATAATTCAATAAGAAGGAACCAAGTTAGGCAGTTGGGAGTTCAAAATGAAGACGAGATAGAATGTCATATATGCGGATGAGATCCTAATTTCTAATCCTATACGCAGGCTTGGTTGGTACGGTAAAGTAACCAAACAATATATCTAGACCTGCATGGGCCACCACAAAAATATGTAACGCCCCAGTCCCAAAATACGTAGGACTAGGAACGAAGCATGCCAGCTGCATATAATACGAGATATACTTCAATATATGGAAATCTCGAATATACACATGAGCTGTATTGTGAATAATAATAACAAACAGTCACAGGTAAAAGCTATATCTCATCCACAGTAAATATAAAGAAAATGGTAACTCACAAATCAAAGTAATGTCAAATATAGCTGTTAACCAGACGGAGACAAATCCACTACCGGCACTAGAATAAACTGAAAGGAAATAGAGTCCAACCTCTAAGATAAATAGAATAAGAAATGATGACTAAATAGGCTTCTCGACCTAATAGGGACAGCTGTGATCAGAAGGTACGACTCGCTCGAGCGTGAAGGATGAGTCTACACCGGAGCCATACTCCTACGGAAAGTCCTGCACACCTATACCTGGAGAGATCACCAGGTCCTCAGAGGGACGTAACAAGATACAAAAAGAACATGCCACATAAACTGAATAAATACTGCTCAATAAGAATAAGTAAGATCAGATCATAACATGGTCCAATACACGCCCATTGAACTAGCTTACCATCCCCCAACCCAACAAGGACAGGAGATGGTAAACTAATTCACAATGATGTATCTTTCTATGATATGAATCCAATATGGTATCCGAACCCCAACAAGGTTCAATACCTTCTCATCGAAGTAGTAAGCCACACCTACAACCAAACAAGGACAAGATGTGAATTGTTCCAAGCCACGGTCAGATACAAGTACCCAAACCAAAAGTACTCATATCTAACGGATAAAGGTGCCTAACCGTTCTAAGTGAAATATAGTTAAGAATAATCCTTCATGCGCATGGGCCCTGGCTAAATAGGATCGGCATAGTCCCCCCTTGGGGCACCAGAGGCCCAATCAATAAGAGCATAACGTTCCGCAGAACGTCGGTGGCTGTCAGTAATCATGGGTAAGCTGACCCGCGTCTCCGGCGGAGCTCACGGGTTACAAAAGGAAAAGTGCATCGAAGCCCAAACGCTAAAGAATTGTCCTCCCCGTCCAATGCCTACTATGTTGTATCCACAACACAAAATCTCTATTAACCGCTAAGTCAAACTAAGCATGCAACATCAATTAGCTGTTATTCCTATCGCACGGCTTATACGTACCGGTGGCCAGCCAATCACACATGTCCGAGTACTATATGTGACTCACAACTTCATGGTACAAATGTATCAAGGCCTATGAATGCAACACACACAAGGTGGTCCCTTAACTCTAAGTTTAATGTGTAAGAAAATAATACATAGCAGAAAATATAACTGAACAGTAAGTTCTAACAAGTTGTGCCATGTATCACAGTTTATTTTGCATAAAGAAAATAAAAAATAATGAATAATGCATGTATCAAGTTGTGTCATGTATCACAGTCTATTTATAGAAGTGGAGCACGTATTTCAAGATAAAGGTGGAGCACCAATCGCCATTTCAAAAATTGAAGCAAATCAGTAGATGCTTATCCCGAAGTGGATCTCACTGACATCACCTAGTACATGCACCATGCTTCTATTTTTAAAGTATTTCTAACTTTATTCAGAAAGTCAGAAATCTTTGAAGGGGTCTTGTAGAAGCATGGGTCATGCGCCGCGCTACCCGTGCCTCATCTAAACTCAGCTACGTCTCATCTAGGCGTGGCCTTGCCTACGCCTCGAGTGGAACATTTTGTTTCCCGTGCTAGAAAAGACGGCCACGAATCAAAAGTCAAAGAGCCATCATTAATAAAGCTACTCGTGCCTTGATGAAGGCAAATCCTCTATAGGCGTGCCCCTACTCATGCCTCAGCTACACAATCATGCCTTGCACCTTTATGATTACTTCCATTTCTATACTGCATTTAATGAGTCTCTCGGGATGTTAAATCAAACGCCTCAATTTTTTTGCCAAGGATGAACCGAGAATAATAAGGTTCATTCTACTTTGAGAACAGTACAAGTAGGTGCAAGATATCTGGTCATATCGACGCGTGTCGCCTAGGCGTATGAAATGCCTAGGTACGTGTTGATCTACTCTACAAGGTGCATACCATCAAACTCTAGTTTTTCCAGTACAAGTAGCACGCCACTTAGAATGATGGCTTCTAGGTGTGTATGTCTTATGAACCTGGGTGCGTGCCATATGTAGTCACACCACAGAACGAGTCTTAAAGATTTTGAGATCCTCTCTAACAGTATATCTACTACGTGGCAATCAGCTATGGTCTTTTCACCAGTGAAGTGTGCGCCGAGATGCAACTTACCCCTATTTAGGGGTGCCACATGGCAAGTTAAAGGCTCAGGCCTGCTACTCATAGGCGCTTGTGCTACCCTCTCTCCCAACTATAAATAGGAGGGGTTCCCCTCCATTTAAAGCTCTCGATTCCCTCGATTCCTGATTCCTCAAGAGTTCCCGAGCATTCCAAAGAGAGAGCCTTCATCTTTTTTGCTTAGTCAGTAAAACTAAGCCCGACAGCTCTCCCTCACGGTCAGATCGACAACGGAGTAAAGAAGCAATCCTCCCTCATCACAACCCAGATCAAAAATAAAATACGATCAGGGATTCCTGCTCATGAGTTCTATTTTGCGTTCTCGTTCGCAGTCTTCGTAGCAGCCAATTCTCAAGCTCATAAGTAATGTCAAACAGACACGGCCCTGGGTATTGGGGCGACGGTCTGGACATTTTATTGTACAGGCGGGAGATCTCGAGGTGCCGAGCCTCGATTATGATGATTTGGTTGCGGTAGGACATCCTGACTTCGCTTTCGGACAAGACAATCTTTAGCGATATGCCCCTTCTTTCCATAAAAGTAGCAGCCTATGTTCAAAGTATGACATTCGCTGGCATAGTGTCCAATACAGTTGCATTTTGTGCTACGAAGCCTTGGGTTCTGTTTCTGATAGATGTTATTGTTTAGACACTTTGCAGCATAGTTGTTTCCTCCCGTATGGATAGGACGTTTGTGATTTGAATGATGCACAATGTCGACAGCGAGGAAGAGATACTGGCTCTCAAGACAGAGAGTGTGATTTAAAGCATCGCCTATGGTCTTGTATTCCGGTACCACCACATAAGCAGCGATAAAGGGTCGCAGACCCTCTTCGAATTGCCGCATACGACACTGTTTAGATAATTTGTTGAATTCTACAATATACTGTTGTACCATTCTGTTTTTTTACCTCAACTGCATGAATTCATTCTCCTTCTCTTGAGGAACGGCTGAGAAAAGGTACTCGACTTTAATAGCTTTACGGAACGTGGCCTAAGAGATCGATGTTGAGTTATTATTGCATCGGATAGCTCGTTTGTGCACGGCCCACCAGTTGTGCACGTTCAAACATAGTTGAAGTTGAGGCGACTTGCTTGGATTCTTCAATGTTGAGAAGCTTGAAGTGGTCTTTCAGCTCTTCCAACCAGTCGATCGCCATAGAAGAGCCTTCGGTACAGCTGAAGGAAGTACGACACGCTTTCTTGAACTCTGACACTTCAAAGTTGTAACTTCTCTGTGTTGCAGGTTGACACACGGGCTCCTCTGCATCGACGTTGATGGGTCTGACCATAGGCTCAGTGACAGCAAGTATAATTACAGAGTTGCCATTAGCCACAATCGTTTGGACAATCTGTTATAGAGTATCAAATTTCTTTTGTTGCATCTTATTATGCGTCGAAGCGAGGTTATCGCACCTCCGTTTGTCGATGCCGATTTTCAGATTGTTTCTGCTACGCATCTATCATATGCAGCATCCTCTTGATAGCATCGTTAGAAGGTCCGGCCCATGAGCTGCTCGAGACACTCGAAGCACCCTGTTCGTTCTCGGCCGCGAGCTCTGCGGGTTCCAAAACTTCTTTTATATAAAGACAACGCACAATGGTCTCAAAATATTATGGACTCACTATATTGAACAACTTATCTCATTGACACGAGGTCAAGGGTTTAAGACTCTAGACGGGAAGCCAAAGGATGTAAAGTCGTGTTCTGATACCATTATGTCATGACCTGATTCCGTAGAATCGATAGTCTTCCCCCGGACGTGATGTCGTACGAACCTAAATTGCGATCGCACAAAGCATAGTCATAAGGTTATCCAAAACACATCTAATAGAGTACACAAAGAAATTAAAGCAACACATTGAGACAGAAAGAACTTTTTTATTGATAATAGACATCATTTACAAGATTCTATTACAATCCTTGTTATGTAGGCTTACAACATGACTCGATTACAAATGAACACCGATGAGATAGTCATTCTATATATTATATCCCTATTTACAAGCAAAATATTCAAAAGACCTTCTATCATGGGGAGTCGAGACATCTTTCTTCCGGACTGAACATGGAGTCTTCAAAAGGATCAAAACAAGCCTTCAATCCACGGACGAGGCTTCAAAAAACTTGCGTCACCTTGAGTTTAGTTCGCACGCCCTTCTTGGTTCAGGGTACCTATGGAGAGCGAGAATCAGTACATTACACTTGATTGGTGTGTGGCACATTAAATTCCATGCTCTCATTTGGTTCAAAAAATTATGTAAAGCGTGCCATATATTTCAATGATCTTTCTAGCCATCCTAGTAGTTTTCATGCAAGCATTTGATAAGCATAAAATATAAGTTATGCTGGAACTCACCTATGGCATAGAGTAATGTACAATGTGAGGCTTACCAAGTTCTTCCATGTCAATTGTTATCATTTGCTAGCATAGTGTGTGTAATTTATATATATGGAGGTCACTGGCACCACAAGCCATCTTGGACTATAACTGGATTTAGATGGCGCCCCTTTTAGTACAGTAGCAAGCTCCACTAAAAGTTTGCCGAATAACTATGATTTTACTTTTATCTAGCATAGCTATCTTTTGCTTCCTCCAAGGCTGAATTGATCCCGTGTCTCGGGGTATCGTTCGAGGAAGTCGTTCCTTGTGCATAGGTTGTCAATGACCATGCTAGGTTAGACTAGTTATTCAAGTATGATCTTTAGTTCGTGAGCAACATAAGCATTTTCATCGTTGTTTTGCCGTATTATGGCGACAGTTATTCAATGATTCAATCTTTACTTATCTCAGTTTTACAACAGGCATAATAAATTAAGCATATAGCAGTTTATGATATATGGCAGTTCTATAACGGGTGTATGTGAGAAATCGTACAACAGTTCATTGAAATCTAAGCATTCGGGTCCTTTGCATAACCAACTAGCATTCTATCGATTAATTTGGGATTCAAGGGGGTCAAGGAGGAGAAGGGTCAGCCACTCACTTTGATTGTTTGATTGAGACGAGAGACCCGTTGGCGGTGCTAGACAGTGCCTATGCGATCACCTGAAATTGAATAAGCAACTGATTCTAACACTATTTCATTCAATGAGTTCGATACGAATGCGAAGTTTAAAAATGCAAGCCATAAAAACTATCAAAACTATTCACAAAAAATATATTCAGGAAACCAAAGCCAAAGAAGCAAGTACGGCATGAAAAATGGAGCAACGCGGTCTCTCTCGACTCAGCCGCAGAGTTTATCCTCAAGGCGCAATCCGCTGAATATGGGACTTGATTCTGAAGAAGTTATTCCATAACAAGGAATGGATTTTAATTCAATTATTCACGTTCAATCGATTAAATCTGTTCCGACCAAATCGATAGCAACAGTGTTCCTTTATCGTGCACCCCGTGGACAAAAAATGGGACATGATGTAGGGACGGGGCACTACACCGCTCACATTGGACATCGGTTCTAGCGTAGAGGCTGCTCACGCTAGACCTTGGTTTCAACATCGGAGTTGATTTCGCTAGACTTCTGCTCCAGCATGGTTGGTTTGGTGTGCTTCAGCATGGGCATTTTTGCTTCGTAACTGTCCACTTAATGGATATTACTGTTGTAATCGTCCACTTAATGGAGAGTTATTTCCCAGATTAACTATTCATTATGGATATTAGTGACTGCTAGGGGATTTGGTTCCCTATATATTCTCTTTTGCTCTTAACAAACACTTGAGAACATATTCTATGAGACGAGAGTTAGCAGCAGTGTTGAAGCTATGATGTGTTGTCCAAGTGTTGTCTAGTCTTCCAAGGGTGATAAGTGAGCGTACCAGAAGTTCAATCTTGCTGGTTCCTAGTGTCACGCCCCAACCCAAGAAATCGCTCGTCCTCGCTAGATTTTACCCGAATCATCGTCCTTGTTGGGGCATGATGCCGCACGAGCCTAGAGTTGCGCTCGTGTAAGGCAAGATAACAGGTTCACACAGAACTATCTCAATTTGATAACATAAGCAGCGGAAGAAAACAAAGTAAAATATAAGAATCTCTTTTATTCATAATGAACTGAAGATTACAAAGGCTCTGAATAGCCAACATATATGCCAATTGGCTACAACGCTCATAATCTCTCTAGCTCACAAAGGATTACATTGTTCCATATATTATGTCTCTTTATAGCCACCAAGTTATCTTCGGCCGAACATCTCCATGTCGCAAGTCTGAACGCCTATGCGGTAGCTCCTCTTGAACGCCAAGGACTCCATGCCTCGGCACGTCCAAGCCAAGCCCTGCCCCGAGCCGATCATAACCTGAGCCTACACATAAACTAGTGGAGGATTAGTGCTTTCGTCCTCGCTTCGCACTGATCAAGACCCGCTCGCACCAAACCAAACACTTAATCTATTTAGTGAAACATGCATCTTAAATTTTGATCTTTCTATTTAGCCTTAGGATCGATTTCATGGCAACACTTAAACATAGCACATTATCATAAATGTGTCCCATATCGTGTTTCTGCAGCAGATACAGTTAGACATAATCTGAAACATAAACATAGTGATTCGTGCTCATCCCGTTCCTCTTTGCCTAGCCTGCCATGGTTAGAACTTACATAAGCAATCATACGATTCGCGCAACCAACCAATCATAACCGTAAACATATGCATAATGGATGACAGGCCCTGCGCCTGCACCCAGCTCTCATCTCAGCCCACCGGCCCTATCTATATGAAGGTCACGGTGTTTCGCACCGTAATAGACTTGGCATCTCTTATGTGTAAGCCTACAATCGCTTCGATACGGGTTGCTAGCCTAGTATCCGAATGATCCCAAACTTACGGATATCATAGCTTATCACAGCACTGGACAGTCGCAATTCATCCGAATATTGTGTACCATAAATACCACACATAATTCCCTCCTAGGCCGAACGGTCCCGGTGCCCCGGCGTAACCATTCGAGGGAAGTCGTACCCGTGTACGGGCCATCCGAGTCCATTGACCATGCAATACGCGCCATAGCATACAAGTCACACATTCCAATCCATCTCGTATTCCATAAACATAGTCCCGTTCCATAAGCAGTTTCCTATGCCATAAACGGTTTCCCGTGCCATAAACATAATCCACCATTCATATGGGGAGCTCCGTCGGCGTTATGCTCCAACACATCCATATTGATGCACGACGTCCAACGGCTTAGTCATCTCATACTCGTATTCAACGTGTACCATTCGTAAGTTATTCTCATAGCATAATTCCGTATTACTTAGTCTTTTCGTAACATAAGTGTCCGAGGGCACGCTCAGCACCATAATCAATGTTCTATGCCTAGTGTTCAATATTCTCGGAGCCGTACACATGATGCACATCTTAATATCATCTTTCAATATTCTACCATTATTTCCCTACCGCGACTCGTACACTTGATGCACGTCGCTTTAATTGTTCGATTGTTCAATGTTCTACCTTCGTGTTCAACACATATTTAGACACTTACTCGTCGAGCCACGCTCGCTAACTCGATAACATCTTACGCATGCACGGACATATTTTATTAGACGTGAAGGAATAGGGAGAGAGAGTCAAGAACCCGCCCACCTTAAGCCGATACGCCTTGCCGTTTTGCTGAGTTGAAGCATCTCGCTTCCATAACTCGGTCGCATAGCTAACTCTCGGACTTAGCCATTCCTTTGAACTACTCGGTTGATTTGGCCTATCGCACCCATGCCACAATCCGTTGCAAGGCCGCAATTTGGTTTTGCGGACACTTCATTGCATAATGCAAAATGCCGACCTCTTATTGTCCAGCGTAAAAGCATAGCCTGCACACCAGATCAACTAAAATTAGCACTTTGCTCAACGGGACTTATCCTTTGCATCGATTCGATACATAGATTCCAACCGACTCAAAGCTTAACTTTGGCCAACGTATCACTTGCATCGATTCGCATCGATACCTCATCAGGTCAACGCAACTCTTCGAGTCAACAACTCATCGTAATGCACCGAGCGGAGCGGGGCATTACAAAATATACCACTCAAAATCAAATTCGTTCTCGAACCAAAACCAATACTTAATCCAAGTGCCTCGCATAGATCGCTTCATGATCTCGTGCTACTATCGTTGAATCATACAACTTAGTTTGGATCATACACATATTTTAGGTGTCCTACCAATATATGCATTGCAGCCAAGCTCAGTTGTAGGATATCGGGACAACTAACAAGCTCAACTTAAATCCTCAAGCATCCATCGGTCCGTACTCGACTTAGTCATATCTTAGCGCCTATTCCCAAAATACTCTTCGTATGCATCATTCTATAACATACGATCATCTTCCAACATCTTACACATAACTTAATTCAACCATAACTTCGATCTCGTAAGTTTCTCGCCGGCCACCTAACACTCGCATTGCATTGAGTCATTGCGCATCTGATCACAACAATTCTCCGCAATGCCTATTCGCCCAACCGTTTCCTATCTCTCGCATAACTCAAGTTTTTCATCCAATCATTCACAACGTTTGGCCTTAATGACATGGACTAAGTCTACATGTCTCCATTTTCTTTGCCTACCATCCGTACTAAGTCTCGCACATAACTATCCCAATAAAATCCACGTTCTCGAACCGCCTACGCATCGCGTCTGGGGCTACCCCGCTAGGTAACTTGTCCAGACATCATGCTCGCACTCTCCCGGCACAGAGGTCAACTTGAGTCTTCGATGCTCAAAGGCAACAATCTTTCCGACCCAAGGTCTCTTGCGATACGTCCATCTCCTATTCTCGACCGAGTACGAATCCTTTACTCAATTTTGAATCAATCTCGACTAGCTCGTTTCGTATCATAGACCGCGCACTCAACACACATAGCCTGATCGTTACTCAAACCGATCTACGACACAACTCTTAGGGTCATTCTACTATCCGTTACTCTCGCGCATTGCAAGATTCTTGCAATCACCTTACCGCATCACTACGCTAAGCACGTTCCTCAATATGCATCACATCATTCCTCCTTCTCGATAAAATTTCTTACGTGACTTCTTTAGGGACATTCTATGGGACTTCAACATTCACTTGATTTGGCAGTCAAGTCTTCTAGGGTCATCTGCCCCGAAACTACGCTCGATAATTGAAGATCATCAACGAGGGACAGTTACAACGAACCATGCTATATCCTATCGCGGAGCCAAATCAATTCCCGACGATTCCTACGAGACTTTATCCAACCTGACGTATCAATCCACAATTTATCTACCTCCCGCGCAACTGATGCGCCATTACTACTAGAATGACTCATGCGGTTGCGCACCGTTACTACTCGAATCACTTATGCATTACCGTCGACCATCTTTACTAGTCGTATGACATCTACTCGCCTCAAATCCGAGTTTACCTATTCGTAATCATAGTCCGACACACTCCGTACTCATCAAAACCATCCTCGAACAACTTTCGCATCAAACCACAAGTCCATATCAAATTTGCCACGCCTCGCAAGTTCGATCATCCCCGCTGGATGAGTCACCATACCAGCGCTCACGCGGAATGATCGCCCTAATTCGACGTGACGCAAGTGCGATGCTGGAGTTGCATTCGCATAAGACAAGAATGTCAATATAGTGGTTATCCACGAATCAATCCAGACACTTTTGATTTCATCTGAGTAACACCGTCCACTCTTAAATTTTCCGAAGCACTCCAACTATTATCATCTCAATTGCCATAACTTAACTTGCATCTTATTCATCCAACAACAATGCTCAACATAATTTTCATTCATTCGATCAGAGTATCCCCGAGTTATTGTATATTGTCTTTGATACGCCTCAATACCATCATCGATATGCATAACATGAACATCTTCCATTCTCATAAGCTCAAACTTGTTGCAATTATTGTTATCATTCGAACTCGAATACGAATCAAGTCTTGCACACATCAAGATTCATTCCGTTATAACTACCATAATCGCGACATAATTTCCAATTCACATATTCATTCTCATGTCCCTAACTTGCACTTCCAAATCGTGCTACCGACTCCTCGCGCTAACTCAACTTCGTTCATACGATTTCTTCGTTCCTACTCGATTCATTCCGGACAATTTTGTACCAACTCAACATAATTTCGACCGGGTCGACTATTTCCTTAACGTAACATTCATTCGCTTTGGTCGGCCTATCGTTCAACTTATACTTAACGAATCCTCGTCCGACGTATCATCCATAAGTACGACTTCGCACATGATTGTTCGACTCAATTCACCGAAGCATACTTGCATCGACTTCTCTCAAATCACTCCCACTCGAGTCTCGGTACTACTTCGTCCGTTGAGGGCAACATATCGTAACAACATAAGCATCTCGACGTAACTTATTGCAAGTCACCAACCGACTTAACATAGATATTGCTAAGTGGTATCCCATATACCACTCAGGATCGAGCCTATCGTTATCGACACAATAGTTCGCTGTACTTGCTCGCATAATTGGTATTGCATATACCACTCGGAATCGAGTCATTACTCGACATCACACTTCGTATAGGTCCGACTTCTATCTCAACTTAACCGTCCCGTATGGCGATCATATCGATCCCACCCGCAACATTCGCTTATTCAAAGCTCAATACGACATACGGCCAACATAAACGTTCGCCTACTCTAACTCGACTTAGAGTCCGACTCGACTCCAATCTCACTCGTTGCAACTCGTGCAACAACTCATTCTCGATGCTTAAGGTCATTTCTTAATCTCGCGTAACATATCGCTATCCATCCGCATAGTCATACAACACGCATCATACCATATCGACTCGTTGCACCGATGCAACGAACGATCCATGACTTGCTGCACTCCGTGCAACCAACGACACATAACCATTTGCATAGCCACATAATATGCATCGTCTCATATATCGATCCGTTGCACTTCGTACAACCAACAACACATATCTCCTCGTACTTCGTGCGACCAACAACACGTAACTCCTCGCACTTCGTGTGAACGACAATACACATATCATTGCACTTCATGCAACCAACATCACCATATTCGTTGCACTTCATGCAATCAACGACTCATAACTTTCTTACACTTCGGGAAACCATAATCTCGTAATCCGTTGCACTTCGTGCAACTAACACTCCATAACTCGTTGCACTGCATGCAACCAACGTTCTCCGATGGCACCCGGAGATAGCGTGATAGTCACGACATACTTGTGGCAAACATACGCACTTAATATAGACTTATTGTAAGGAACATCCAATAGGGGAGGCCTATGAGTGGACTGTCCTTCACCGTGATTGGAAATCAAGGATTGTGTGGTTGCCATGGATCAGCTCTAGGATGTAAATCCTTGTAAAGAGAACAGAGCTCTGATACCAATTGAAGAACAGATGACAACTCTAGAGGGAGGTGAATAGAGTTTATAGAGATAATATCCAATTAAAAAATCAACTCTATCACAAACAAAACTAATCAGAGTAAATACGGAATTTAAAGTGAGAAGAAAGAGAGCATACGCAAACACAGCCGATTTTAACCTGGTTTCCCTCGTGGAGGACTAGTCCAGGCCTGAGAACTCTAGCTCAGGATTAAATCTACTATTTGTGAAATAGTATTTTACAATCTGTGCCTTTTCTTCAGAAGAGCACGTCAACTTCTTACAGAGGATCGCAGTGGCAATTTGCTTGGAATTTTCCAAGCGACTTCTTCAACTCTTGCACAAGACTCCTAACTGAGAGATGCTGAGCACTCAAGACTTAGGAAGCTTGTGGCTAGTAGATGGGAAGGATATGGCTTATCTGAGCTTTAAGAGAGAAGAGAAGAGAAGATTGGATGGTTTGAAATGAGAGAATTCTTGGCCTATTTATAGGATTTTTGTAGGCAGAATTCGGGTAGGAAATTTCAAATATTTGGCCGTTGGACAACTAGCAACCAGCTAACCCTAAAATTAAGGTTGCTGATTTTTAGGGGACAGAGTTCGGCCCGAACTCTGTGTGGAGGCAGAGTTCGGCCCGAACTCTGTCTCCAGAGCACAGAACTGGTTCTTGGGGACTAATGGACATTTTCTGGATGGTGGAGTTTAGAGAATATTGGGTAGGCTATAGTTCAAGTCTCAAGAGCTCAGCATGACACAGTTTACATCAATCTAGACTCAATAAAAGTATAAAATACAGACTCATATACAACTGAAATGCAAAGACTGAGCTGTCTTCAGACTTGAACTTGATGTAGACGTCGTGTGTCATATTGAATTATTACAAATATTATTTAGTCAATGTTATCAATATTTGGTTGACTGTGACTTTGTGTCAACAATCTCCCCCATATTGATAATTGACAAAATAATAAATGTATATTCAATATTCATACCTGGACACAACATAGCTCCCCCATAATCAGTGCCGAGCTAAACGAGATAGCTTCCCCGTAAACAATGCGTTGAACATGTTGGCCTGATAAGGAATATCTCCCAAAAGCACCAAAAAGCACATATACCAAAAAGAATATACACAGAATATACATATCTCTCCCCCTTTTGGCAGTTAGCAATATAATAAGAAGCAAGTAATAATGGGCAAACACACCAAAAGAGAAGAAACATCATATTTACTAACAGAATGAGCAAATGCATAGAATAATAGAACTACCAGACACATAAGAGTCACAACTCATAACTAGAGCATATAAGAGTCATCACAACTAAAACATAAAGAGTACTGATAAACCAAGTACATAAATCCAACAACTGAAAATACTATAAAACATAAACCATAAACTATGATCAGCAGCAGCATCATCTGGTGGAAGCCATCTCCATCATGGAGCACGAGAAGGCCCAGCGGAGTCGGAAGGATCAGTGAATGAACGGCTGGGGTCCACAATAGCGGCATCCGGATCCAGGTAGCACATGACCCAGGGATCGTCAATGCGATATCCCTCGCGACCAGGATCCCGCTCCATGGGAATGGGCATAGAAGGGTGACGAGACATGGAATACCGAATATCGTGCAGCGAGTTGCTGAGGGCACTCATCTGCAGGGTAGTACGGTAGTCCATCTGAGTCCAGCAATCGTCCTACAAGGCGAAACGATCTCTGAGCATGGTCTGGATGGAGTTAAGAGTAGCAGGAGGAGGTGGCGCATCCTGTCCAAGTGGAGGGGCGTCGGGCTCCTCATCATCAGAATGCTCAGAAGTGGCAGGAGAGGCTACGACTGCCTGAAGTCTCGTGCCTTAGATAGGAAGGCAGGAGCAGGCAAGAAAAGACAATCATGAAGAAGGACAATGAAAGCACGAAGAACCATAGGAAGATACAAGGGATAAACCAGGGCTCGTGGTTTCTTCCTACAGTTAATCATCCAGTCCATCATGGTACGTGGAAGATTGAAAGGAATGCGATAGTGAAGGTGATACAAAGCTGAGATCTTAAAATATGTGACTTCATCGGTGGAGCCGGTTTTTGGCAGAATGGTGTTGAAGATAATTCGATGAAGTTCATAGAAGTAAGGGTTGAGGTGTTTGGCCATAAGCTTGCGAGGACATATGTTTGGGGCACATAAGTCTTCCTTGAAGCTCTCAAGGGACGTTCCATCTACAAATTGGAACGATCGAGCTTCAACAAGCTTATCCCAAGTATCGAGGTCATAAGTTCAAGATACTCGGCCAAATTCGAATCAGCAAAGGCGATATCAATGCCCGCAACTCGTGAGTAGATGTGAGTGTCATCAAAAGTTAAGTTACAATAGAACATTTGTATAGCACTACGATAGATGATGAAATTCGTAGCAACTAGGGCATCAATGCAAAGATCACGAAATATAGATTCATATTGTGAAAAAATTGTGAAGTTAATTGGGTGTCCCGCAAATACTAGACAGGTCCGAAAGTCACTAAACCAATCGTTGGACGCATCTAGTGACACAAAGATTCGGTCGTCATAGGTGTTAGGGTCACGAGGACGTAAGGGGTTGAACAATGGATGAGGTGGTAGATGTTGTTCAACGGGTTGCTCAACGGGAGGAGGAGCATTCGACGAGGACGCCCCCTCGGTCCGAATTCTCTTCCCACGGTTGAACAAGCGAGAAGCCATGCACAAAATAGAGAAATTGAAATAGAGAAGGAGAGTGAGTTATACCTCAAATAGATGATGAACAGTGAAAGAGAATGAGAAAATGGCCCTTTTCCTTGATTTTGGTGAAGAATGGAGCACTATGGAGAGAAAACTAGGGTTAGGGTTTGAGAAAATAGTGGTAGAGAAGTAGAGAAGGTGGTAAGAATGAAGGAAAGGGAAGAGAAACCGAAATATAGGTAAGGGTTTCTCTTGGTCGGGTTTAATTTTGACCATTGGATTAACATTGAGATCCACGGCTGGAACAGTCCCCGATTCTGGAACAGGGAGACCGAACTCGGCCTGAACTCTGGTAAGGGCAGATTTTGGCCCGAATTCGGGGTCCTTGTCCCAGAACAGAAATCAGGCTAGAAGAAAGAAAAAAATGGTTAAGTATGGAAAGCCAATAAAGACAAAGCTTAAAGGATTCAAATAAACCAGATAGTAGAAGTAGAAAGATAGCAATATGAAATTGAAAAATAGCATATTAGCAAGTGATAAATCAAATGTACCGTATAATAAACAAGGAGTTATATTATAATTCAATATTTTGAATTTGCCATGAGTTAGCTGCAGGGGCCGGATCCCAGCTAGCGGTAGTCCTGAGGACTAGTGCACCGTATCGCTTAGGCTTTTACGCCTTGTTGTCAGAAGGGCCCTTTCGGCTTGTACTCATAGCAAGTTCATCATAAGAGAATCACAATATAATCGATATTTACGCAGGTGTATTTTAATTTATGACGGCTTCATCTAAAATTCCAAGTTCACGACAAAGGAAATTGAAGCGCTCTTCGGATAATGGCTTTGTGAAGAAGTCTGCTAACTGATGATCAGTGTCAATAAATTCTAAGTTAATCGTGCCATTTTGCTGATGATTACGCAAAAAGTGGTGTTATATTTCAATGTGCTTCGTGCGTGAGTGACAAATGGGGTTCTTAGTAAGATTTATTACACTAGTGTTGTCACAAAAGATAGGAATATGCATGAAAGATAAATTATAGTCTTCAAGGGTTTGCTTCATCCACAGAATTTGTGAACAACAACGCCCAGCTGCTATGTATTCAGCTTCTGTTGTGGATAGTGTAACAGAATTCTGCTTCTTGCTAAACCAAGAGACTAAAGCCTTTCCTAATAAATGGCACGTACCGCTCATACTTTTACGGTCGACCTTGCATCCAGCAAAATCAGCATCAGAATAACCAATAAGGTCAAATGATGTTGACTTGGGATACCATAGGCCCACTGTAACTGTACCCTTAAGGTATCTGAAGATACGCTTAACTGTGGTCATGTGCGATTCCTTAGGATTTGCTTGATATCTAGCACACAGGCAAACGCTAAACATTATATCAGGGCGACTAGCAGTAAGATAGAGTAGACTGCCTATCATACCTCCATACTTACGTTGATCTACGGGTTTGCCGCTTTCATCTGGTTCAAGTTTGGTTGAAGTAGCCATAGGAGTGCTGATTGGTTTGACATTATCAAGTTCGAATTTCTTCAGCATGTCCTTTGTCCACTTCGACTGACAGATGAAGGTTCCATTTGACATTTGTTTGACTTGCAGCCCAAGAAAGTAGTTGAGCTCCCCCATCATGCTCATCTCAAACTCGGTCTGCATATACTTGGCAAAATCTTGACAGAGAGTCTCATCAGTAGAACCAAAAATAATATCATCTACATATATCTGTACTAAGAGAATAGTGTCCTTCAAAGACTTTATGAAAAATGTAGTGTCAATTTTCCCTTTTGAAAAACCTTTCTCAAGCAAGAAGTTGCTAAGCCGTTCATACCAAGCTCTAGGGGCTTGTTTGAGGCCGTACAGTGCTTTCTTTAGCTTGAACACGTGGTCGGGAAACTTGTGATTTTCAAAACCAGGAGGTTGTTTTACATAGACTTCCTCCTTAATAAAACCATTTAAGAAAGCACTTTTAACATCCATTTGAAATAATTTGAAATTTTGAAAATTCGCAAATGCGCAAAGCATCCGAATGGATTCTAATCTAGCAACAGGAGTATACGTCTTATCGTAGTCGATACCTTCCTCTTGGTTGTATCCTTGGGCTACTAGACGAGCTTTGTTGCGTGTGACTGAACCATCTTTATTTATTTTGTTTCTAAAAACCCACTTAGTACCAATAATCGAGTGATTAGCCGGTCTAGGAACGAGTTCCCATACTTGGCTCCTCTCGAATTGATTGAGTTCTTCTTGTATAGCAGAAATCCAAAATTTATCATTGAAAGCTTCAGAAATATTTTTAGGCTCAATTTGTGAAATAAAGGCAGTGCTAGCAATAGAGTCTCTTAATGATGATCTAGTAATTACTCCTCGTAAAACCTTACCGATTACCAAATTTTCTGGATGTGATGGCTTCAAAGAGAATTTCTTAGGCAAGCTTTCCAGAGAATTTATTTCGGTTGTGGTGTTCATTGGAGTAGACGTTGATGGCTCAACATCATCATCAAGAGTAGCTGCTGCACTGTTATCTTCATCAAAAGTCACATTTGTAGACTCTTCCACAATTAAAGAGCGTTTGTTAAAAACTCTATATCCCTTACTCTTGGCGGCATAGCCAAGGAAAATACCATCGTCAGCTTTGGCATCAAATTTACCGAAGTTGTCTTTGGTGTTAAGGATAAAACATCTACAGCCAAAAATTTTAAAATAAGAAACATTTGGGGTTCTCCCAAACCAAAGCTCATAGGGTGTCTTTTTCGTAATAGGACGAATAAGTACCCTATTTAAAATGTGGCATGCTGTACTGACAGCTTCAGCCCAAAAGTATTTCGAAAGTGAAAACTTGTTCAACATGACTCTAGCCATATCGCCAAGAGTCCTATTCTTCCTCTCCACAACACCATTTTGTTGGGGAGTTCTAGGACAAGAAAACTCATGATCAAAACCATTTGAATCACAAAACTTTTCAAAATCAGAATTTTCGAATTCGCCTCCATGATCACTTCAGATTTGAGTGATCATGTAGCCTTTTTCGTTTTGAACTTTCTTGACAAAAATCTTAAAAACTGAAATAGCATCACTTTTATAAGTAAGAAAGAAAACCCAAGTAAATCTAGAAAAATCATCAACAATAACAAATGCATAGAGTTTTCCACCAAGACTGGCTACTCTACTAGGGCCAAATAAATCCATATGAAGTAGTTGCAGGGGTCTAGTAGTACTTATAGAGTTTATGGAATGGAAAGATGATTTTGTTGCCTTATTCAACTCACATTCGGCACATACGGTATCCTTTTTGAATGTGATGTCGGACAAGCCTCTAACTAGCTTCTTGGTTGATAGCCTGGATATATTATCTATGTTGGCATGACCAAGACGCTGGTGCCATAGTAACTGTTCATCTTTGTGAGCATATAGGCATCTACCTGCATGGTTAGTATCTAGAGACAAATAGAAAATATAAATATTGTCCTCTCTTACCCCTTCAAAAGCAATGTCTCATGTTGACCTATCATAAATAAGGCATTTGTTTTGTCCAAAGTTAATGTCATAACCATGGTCAGCAAGATGACTGATGCTGAGCAAGTTATGCTTTAACTCGGTCACTAGGCAGACATCCTTTATTACGGAAGAGGGAGGATAGCCAATAATACCATTACCTATGATATAACCTTTTAGGTTATTTCCGAAGGATACATATCCTTCTCTCTACATCGCTAGTGATGCGAAAAGATGTGCGTCTCCTGTCATATGCCGCGAGCATCCACTATCGAGAATCTACTTACTCTTAGTTGAGGAGGGAAGGTCCACCTACATCAAGAGTAGATGTGACCTTTGGTACCCAAATTCTTGAGGGTCCTGAAGAGTTAGCTTTTGGAAACCATGCATTTATCTTTTTATCAACTAATCTTCTGATTCTATATTGTGGTGATATGTGTCCATATAGACCACAATAAGTGCATGTAGCATTTCTATTCACATTAGGAGCATGCTGATGATGTCTATAAGAATATTGATGACATGTAAACTGATATGGCATGGCATGATGATGTTGTTTATATGGCATGGCATGATGAGGTTGTCTATATGATATGATATGATGAGGTTGTCTATATGGCATGGCATGATGAGGTTGTCTATATGGCATGACATGATGAGGTTGTCTATATGGCATGGCATGATAAGATTGTCTATATGTGGAGTGATGTTGATTGTGTCTTTGTGCAACATGATGATGACTGTGTGTAGCATGATGTTTATGTGACATATGATGATTATTTCTATGTGCATGAGGTTTGTGGAAGTGTGTGTATATGTAAGCATGATTGTGAGCAGCAAGAGTATGACGTGGTTTACTAGTATGAGTAGTGCTATGCTTTGTGTGTGTCTCATGTGATTGGGTTTGAGGTTGAGCAACCTGTTTCCCCAATTTAGTCTCTAGTTTCTTAGAGACAGCTTGCAATTCAGTAATCTTAGCATTTAAACCATGCAACTTAGTAATAGTGATCTTGTGTCTATTCTTTTCATCTGCAAGCTCCGTGTTGAGTGCTATAATTTCTTTTGTTTGCTGCTCAATACGTGCCTCGGCATCATGTAAGCTTATTTTAGGCTTAGATACCTCATCAGTGACATCCGTGGGTACAGTATCTCTAATATTATCAAGTAAAAGAGAGAGTCTTTGTATTTCAACTTCATGACTTTTGATTTTGTCCTTGGCTTATTTGAATTTACCAATGGCCTTTTTATGGTCACTAAGTAAATCGATGAAAGCATCGCCAAGTTCATCAAAAGTGAAGTCGTCAAGAGTGTCGTTAGATACCTTGTCGGATGTTGCCATTAGGCAAACATTAGCCGTATCTTGAGGAGAGTTCTTTTCTTCCTCGGAGTCACTGGAATCGCTTTCATTCCAGATGCTAGTGTTGGCATATTTCTTTGAAGTGGTCTTCTTGTATGGCTTCTCATAGCGGTTGCTTTTCTTTGAGAATGGACAGTCTTTTCGGATATGCCCCGCCTTTTTGCAACCGTAGCAAGTAGGCTCTTCTTCTTCATCTTCTTGTGGTTCCTTCTTTCTTCGGTTGAAGCGAAGGAATTTCTTGAAGTTGCGAACCATGAGGGCTTGATCATCATCTTCTGAGTTGTCGTCATCCGTCTCTTCGGGTTCAGCCCTCCGTCGGTGAGCTTTGAGTGCGATCTCCTTAGCCTTAGGAGTAGGCTCTTCGAAGTCCTTGAGGTCAAGCTCATGAGTCATTAGCTTTCCCATCAAGGTCTCCATAGACATGGTTGTGAGATCGTTTCCTTCTATGATGGCTGTCACCTTAGGGTTCCAAATTTTTGGTAGCCCCTAAGTAACTTGCGAATCTTCTCATGATTTGAATATTGCTTTCCAAGTGAAGACAGGGGGTTGATGATGTCGAGGAATCTTGTGAACATCTGCGTGATCGTCTCGTTTGGCTTCATCTTGAAGGCCTCGTATTCTTGAGTGAGACGACTTATTTTTGATTCCTTGACTTGGGTGGTTCCTTCATGCGTCACTTCTAGAAGCTTCCATACTTCATGGGATGTGGTGCATGTGGATACCCTGTTGAACTCATTGCTGTCTATAGCACAGAATAAAGCATTAATAGCTCCCGCGTCTAGACTTGCCTGTTTCTTCTCCTCGTCAGAATATTTGTCATGTGATTTCTCAATGAGATCACCGTTGACAACTATCCTGGCGGGCTTTTTGTAACCGTCAGTGACGATAGTCCACAGATCAAAGTCTAGAGACTTGAGATAAAAACTCATCCTTGTTTTCCAATACGTATAGTTAGTTCTATCAAATAGGGGAGGCCTATGAGTGGACTGTCCTTCACCGTGATTGGAAATCAAGGATTGTGTGGTTGCCATGGATCAGCTCTAGGATGTAAATCCTTGTAAAGAGAACAGAGCTCTGATACCAATTGAAGAACAGATGGCAACTCTAGAGGGGGTAAATAGAGTTTATAGAGATAATATCTAATTAAAAAATCAACTCTATCACAAACAAAACTAATCAGAGTAAATACGGAATTTAAAGTGAGAAGAAAGAGAGCATACGCAAACACAGCCGATTTTAACCTGGTTTCCCTCGTGGAGGACTAGTCCAGGCCTGAGAACTCTAGCTCAGGATTAAATCCACTATTTGTGAAATAGTAGTTTACAACCCGTGCCTTTTCTTCAGAAGAGCACGTCAACTTCTTACAGAGGATCGCAGTGGCGATTTGCTTGGAATTTTCCAAGCGACTTCTTCAACTCTTGTACAAGACTCCTAACTGAGAGATGCTGAGCACTCAAGACTTAGGAAGCTTGTGGCTAGTAGATGGGAAGGATATGGCTTATCTGAGCTTTAAGAGAGAAGAGAAGAGAAGATTGGATGGTTTGAAATGAGAGAATTCTTGGCCTATTTATAGGGTTTTTGTAGGCAGAATTCGGCCAGAATTCGGGTAGGAAATTTTAAATATTTGGCCGTTGGACAACTAGCAACCAGCTAACCCTAAAATTAAGGTTACTGATTTTTAGGGGACAGAGTTCGGCCCGAACTCTGTGTGGAGGCAGAGTTCGGCCCGAACTCTGTCTCCAGAGCACAGAACTGGTTCTTGGGGACTAATGGACATTTTCTGGATGGTGGAGTTTAGAGAATATTGGGTAGGCTATAGGTCAAGTCTCAAGAGCTCAGCATGACACAGTTTACATCAATCTAGACTCAATAAAAGTATAAAATACAGACTCATATACAACTGAAATGCAAAGACTGAGCTGTCTTCAGACTTGAACTTGATGTAGACGTCGTGTGTCGTATTAAATTATTACAAATATTATTTAGTCAATGTTATCAATATTTGGTTGACTGTGACTTTGTATCAACAGCACGATGCCCAACGGCTTAGTCATCTCATACTCGTATTCAATGCGTACCATTCGTAAGTTATTCTCATAGCATAATTCCGTATTACTTAGTCTTTTCGTAACATAAGTGCCCGAGGGCACGTTCAGCACCATAATCAATGTTCTACGCCTAGTGTTCAATGTTCTCGGAGCCGTGCACATGATGCACATCTCAATATCGTCTTTCAATGTTCTACCATCATTTCCCTACCGCGACTCGTACACTTGATGCACGTCGCTTCAATTGTTCGATTGTTCAATATTCTACCTTAGTGTTCAACACATATTTAGACACCTACTCACCGAGCCACGCTCGCTAACTCGATAACATCTTACGCATGCACGGACATATTTTATTAGACGTGAAGGAATAGGGAGAGGGAGTCAAGAACCCGCCCACCTTAAGCCGATACGCCTTGCCGTTTCGCTGAGTTGAAGCGTCTTGCTTCCATAACTCGGTCGCATAGCTAACTCCCGGACTTAGCCATTCCTTTGAACTACTCGGTTGATTTGGCCTATCGCGCCCATGCCACAATCTGTTGCAAGGCTGCGATTTAGTTTTGCGGGTACTTCATTGCATAAGACAAAATGTCGACCTCTTATCGTCCAGCGTAAAAGCATAGCCTGCACACCAGATCAACTAAAATCAGTACTTTGCTCAACGGGACTTATCCTTTGCATCGATTCGATTCATAGATTCCAACCGACTCAAAGCTTACCTTTGGCCAACGTATCACTTGCATCGATTCGCATCGATACCTCATCGGGTCAACGCAACTCTTCGAGTCAACGACTCATCGTAATGCACTGAGCGGAGCGCGGCATTACACCTAGGAGCAGATCGACGAAAATGGTCGAATCTTGATTTATGCAACGATGATTTTATCACTACAACAAGACTTTCTTCTCTCTACGGTTTTCTTCTTGTTGTAGCAAAATGGTTGATTTTATTTTTTAGCTACTTGTAGTTGCATTCTTTCTTGTTCTAAAGTTGTATTGTTCAACTTGTAATCTTCATTTTCTTCGTAGATTGTACGATATAGCATACTCATAAGAGTATCTCACTCAATAAGTACATTTAGTTTCCTCAACTACCTTTTTGTTGAAAAAAGATTAAACTAATATGTGTCAAACTTTAGCCCACAAAACATTTATGCCATCACAAATAGAAGATATTTATTTTTATGCTCTTAATTATCCTAATTAATGTTTTATTTATTCCATATATCCAAAGGAATAGGATTATATACTTACATAAATCCTTCCTAACACATTTTCATTCCAAACCACATTCCAAACCATGAAGTAATATTCTTCCTGAAAGAATTATTCTCATGTAAAAAAATTAATCCAAATTTGCCAAGGTTTATATTTACAAGTACTACTATATCCGCATATATCTTGCACGTATTTTAGAATACTTGAAAAGAGTAAAGATTTTTTTATACATAATTATATATTAAATTTATTGAATAGTTTTAGTTAGTAAACATAGATAGAATATTTTTGAAACAATAATTTTTACAGCAAAATTAATTTTTATTATTATATAATAGTATTGTATAGATAAGTAACCTTATTTTGTCGTTTACAAATAAAAACATAACATAACAAACAAACAAACCAAAAAAAAAAAAGTTTGAATGTGGCGGTTTCGGTGGATCCGGATTTCAGACAACAGGGACGTGGATGCAGTGCACTCATCTGGGATCGGGTACTGTATGAGCAGCAAGTGTCGCGTGGCGCCCGACACGTCTCCGGTCTCCAATCTCCACCGTCCGATCCCCATGCTTCTCTCCGTCGGTGCCACGGGACACGTGGCCTCCTCTTTCCACGCTCTTTCTTAAACCCTCTCAGTCAACACCAACCGTAGATCCAAATTCCAACGGCGTATAACTAGTGCCAAAGTAAACCAAGGTTGGGCGATTAATCGGCACGAGACGTCGCTAACGTGCGCCTGACAAAGTTTTACAAATACGCCCTTAAATTTATAATGTTTTAAGACAAGTCCCTAAAAGGAGGACGTTTGGTTCAAGTTTTTGAGGCTTGAGAATGGGATTTGAATTCCTTACCAATGTTTGGTAAGTTTAGGATTGGGATTGAGGAGGGAATATAAGGGGGTTAGGTGGGAAAGCTATTCCCATGGATGTGGGAAAGCTATTTCCAAGTCCCCTTGGAAATAGATTTGCTTTCTTAGGAATGATATTTGACTATTTTGTTTGGACGGTTATACACTCGTTTTATTTTCAAATTTTCAACTCTCATCCCAAACATTTGAATCATCATGAAATTAGTGAAAGGGTATTAAAGTAAAACTAAATAAATTAAGATTTCTATCCATGTGTGAACCAAACATAAAAATAATTTTTTTTTAAATTTTGAACTATCTATTTCCAACTTAATCAAACAAGGATATGAAAATGTTGAATTCCTTTCCCATGAAAAAAATTAAAAATCTATTCTTAGGAATCCAAAAAACTTGATCCAAACGAGCACTAAAGTATTCCTATTGTTTGCTTACTTATATTTTAATTGACACAGTTGAGTTAACAGAGGAAAAAAGCATAAGAGAAATGTTAACAAAATAGTCTTTTAATGCTACTAATTTATTGATGTAAGTCAAATTTTTCTTGACGAGGTCAACTGAAGTTTTTTAACGAAATGTTGTTATTTTTCACATAAGAAGATAAAAAAAAAAAGTTAGTGTAAATTTTTTTTCTATTTAGATGGATAACTTTGATAAACTCGTCTGAGATTGAAATATTTATTCTTGTTTTAAGAACATCTAATAATTTTTATTTTATTTTAAAATACATATTAATTATTATTGTTTTATTGGCCTACTCGTGCCAAGACTTTTCACTTCAAGGCCTCGTTTGGTTACCGGAATTTGAGCTTGAAAAAGAAAAGTGATTTCTTCCATATGTTTCGGAGCCAAAAGAAAGTTGTTGGAAAGAAAAAATGATTCCCAAGAGGTAATAAAATATGGGGGAAAGTGGTTCCTCCAATTTATCTAAGGAATCACTTTTCCTCCAACTTTTTCGCATTAATTACAAAAAATTTTGACCAAAATATCCATATTCATAATATTATTTACCATTTTAATCCATAATATCTTTTAGACAAAAATATTTATAAGTAATAATTATTTTTATTAGCACGAGGGTATTTTTGAAAAATTGACTTGATTTTGTTTCCTTTCCTTACAAACACCAAACACTATAATGAAAAGTAAAGATATATTCCGGCTATAATCCCCATCTTTCCAAACACCGAAAAGGAAAGTTTATAGGAATTATAATTTCCTAAAGGAAAGGAAATACCAAGGAATCAGTTTCCTTTCCTTTCCATTCCGCGAACCAAACGAGGCCCAACTGTAGGAACTTGCAATAGAATTATGATACGTGGACATATTTTTTTATTTACATAATTAACTTTTTAGGAACTTAGCAAGAAGAAATGAGATACATGTAATACAACGATTTATAATTGATGAGTTTAAAAAAAAACCCATGAGTTCCTCTAAAATGTTTGAAGATATTATTTTATTTAATATATTACTTAGATTAAAATTCGAATCTACCAGATCTACTCTTTCCAATTGTTGTGTAACAAGTCAGTTTTATCTTCTATAATTTGAGTGGCACCCCACTTTTTTTATGCTTATTTAAGGTGCACCCCACAAGTTTACATGAATGCATGACACCCCCCACTTTGGACGGTTTCAGTCCAAAACGAACGGTCAACCCCGTTGACCAATTTTTTTTTGACGAAAACACCCCCTATATGTTCTCTTCTTTCCCGCGTCAACTATTCGTCTTCCCCCCTCCGCCGTGCTCGTCCCCCCTCCAGGGCGTCGCCGCACTCCCCCCCACCCCCCTCCCCGACCTCGCCGCACCCCTCCCCCCCTCCGGCCATCACCACCACCATCACCAACATCATCACCATCATCATCATCACCACCACCATCAACCTTCATCACCCCCCTTCCCACTCCGCCCCCTCCCGCTCCGCCCCTAGCCCCCACTGCCGCCGCCCTATACTGCTGCTGCCCTATGTTAGTCCCGGGACTTGATCAAAGATGAAAAAACTGATGCAAACGAGATCTACGATGATACAAAAAACCAAATAGCCAGATTACAATTTGAAGGAGGGAAATAGAAAAGAGAAGATCTCTCGTTCTTCCTTGCAAACGTGTTACAATTGGGACAGAACGAGTTACAATAATCTAGAGAAAGATGAGATGAAGAAAAGTTGTTGGGGTGTCAAAACACCGTTGCTCAAAGCAAGATTCGCCCCACACGAATTGCTTCTAGGAACCAGCAAGTTGAAGAACTTGTAGAACGCTCGAAGTCACCTCTGTTCTGACTCCTCGGATGGACTTGCAATGGCGGCAGCAGCACCCTCTCTCTCTCTCTATCTGACTTATAAAATTCGTCGTACCACAAAGGAGGCCAGAAGAGAGTATATAAAGAGAGAGGGTGGAAACCCTAGCCGCCTCTTCAGTTATGGAAAGATTGAATCAAATCCCAAAAAATAGCAACGAGATTAATTCAAATCCCACAAAGATAGCAACGAAATTAATTCAAATCCCACAAAAAGTGGATCTGAATTAATCGCATTGAATCAGTCTTTCCATAACTGACTTGTAGTCGGCACAGTCAGCGGAGCCCTCCATGCGGCAGCAGCAGCAGCCTGGCCTCATGGCCGCATGGACCGCATGAGCCGTATGGACCGCATGGACCACATGAGCCGCATGAGCCACATGGACCGCATGGACCGCATGAGCCGCATGAGCCGTATGGGCCGCATGGCCGCATGAGCCGCATAGTCGCATGGTCGTGTGGCCACGTGGCCGCATGAGCCGCATGAGGCCGCATATGAGCCGCATGCCGCATAAAACTGCATGGTCGCATATGAGCCGCATGACTGCTGACGTGCTAAGTGCAAAGTGTGCCAAGAAAATGCCATATTATGCCTTATGAGCCCATGAGCCCGAGTCCGAGTTCGAGTCACTAAGCCCCTTTGGGGCTTAGCTCCAAATGGAATTAATCCAAGAGAATGACAAAATCATTAATGCTTAATCCTTGGAGCCTTATTCTTACCTTCTAGTAAAATCACCCACATGGTTCCCTCATTAGGGTCACCATCCCATGTGCATCTCTCAACAACACAACCAAGTATATATGTTGAGATAACTCATGGTGCATTTCCGATGTGGGACTAAAATTTTACAAGGCATGTTGAGAGCAAGCTCTCTCCATGTAAAGAAAGCACCAACAATCTCCCACATATCACAACATATATATGTGTCCAGGATTGAGCGTTTCCCACAGTAACTGTCCATTTTGTATTAGGATAGATGTCGTTGACGACTTGAATCTTCCTGTATGGGTTAAATAACAATGTGATACAAGAATGGACTACGCCTTGAATTCTGCACCACAATTGTAATTCTTTCCACTCATAAAGTATAGTTACGTGTGCTTCTGGCTGCACATTAAAGGCCCTGTGCCAGCCTGATTTCAGTGTATAATTTTGGGCGTCTACAAGTTTACCCTCAAGAGACGGCCTGATATCTTTTTTCATACACTATAGGCGAGTTCTTTATTAAAGAGACATGGCATGAAGCCTTGCGCTTCCTTGCTGTGCTACGCCGCTATGACATGGCCTGAAGCCGAGGCATTACCCCTACCTGGGAACCTTATCGTAGTGTCATACTACTGTAGCATGAGGTCTCAGCCTCTTTGTAGTGCCAATCTACTCAACATGAAGCCTAAGACTTCCTTGCGGTGTTACGCCGCAACGACATGGCTTGCAAGGCCGAGGTTTTACCCCTATCTGGGTACCTCATCGTGGTGTCGTGCCACTGTAACATGGGGCCATCCTCCCCTTTGTAGTGTTGTCTACAAATCTTTAATTACGTCATACAGCATTAGGCTACCTGCCTATTTGCGGTGCTACGCCGCTATGACTTGGCTTGCAAAGCCGAGACATTACCCTAGACCTGGGAACCTCATGGTGGAGTCACCCCACTATAGCATGGAGTTTCACTCCTTGTAGTGCTGCTCTACCGTGCTTCCTGTAAAGCACACCAGGCATTCACTCTGCCTGAGAACTCATTAAGGCGTTTAAGCCAACCTTCCACAGGATCTGTTTTTTTCGCAGAAAATACATAGTAGACAAAAGTGGTTATGGGTCCGTATCCCTTCCATGTTCCAGAGAACAAGTACCCACTGTTACCTGATAGTTTCCCAGTCAGTGATCCTCCTTTAAACCAAAAGTTAGATGCCTAGTAGATTTCTCTTTGAACTAATACCATAAAATTTTATGGTAGGATTACAAAGACACACTATCAGAATGCCTTCAAGTCCATTTTACAAGCTGTGCCATCGACCAACTGGCGCTTAAGGCCCTTTGTGAACGGATCTGCCAGGTTCTCCTGACTCCGAACATCAATCACTGTAATTATACCTCTTTTGATAAGATCGTGTATTACCCTGTGCTTCAATCGCACAGTCCTCTTCTTTCCGTTGAAGAGGTCATTTGATGCCACCGCCGCAGTCGTCTGGTTGTCACAGTATATCGGTATCGCCGGTATCTAAGCCCCAACCACTTGAAGATCATACATGAGCTTCCGAAGCCATTCTGCTTCATCTGCTGCAGTTTCAAGTGCATAGAATTCAGATTCCATGGAGGAACGAGAGAGTATAGTCTGCTTCTTCGACTTCCATGATATAGCAGCTCCACCCAAGGAAAAGACATATCCATCTGTGGATCTCTCGCTTTCTACCTCTGAACACCAGCTAGCATCACTGAAGCCTTCCACTACTGTCGAATACCCATTGTAGTGCAGTACATATATCTGAGTCTTTTTGAGATATCTCATCACCCGCTTCACAGCTTTCCAGTGCTCAATCCCTGGGTTGCTTGTGAACTGACTCAGCATTCCTACGGCGAAAGCTATGTCAGGCTTTGTGGCAGTGGTTGCGTACATCAAACTTCCGATAACGCTAGAATACTCCAGCTGCCTGACGCTTTCCCTCGAGTTTGGCTTCAGCTTCTGATCACCCCTGTATGGCGTATCGATCCCTGGAAGATTCTTATACCCATAGCGTGTGAGCATCTTCTCAATGTAGTAAGATTATGACAGCGCTACTCCAGTGTCTGTCCGGATGATCTTTATGCCCAAAATGACATCTGCATCCCCCAAGTCCTTCATACTGAACTTGGTTGAGAGAAACTTTTTTGTCTCTGTGACACAGCCTATATCCGTCCCTAGGATTAGCATGTCGTCCACGTACAGACAAACGATGACTCCTCTTCCATCAGCAAACTTTGTGTAAACACATTTGTCCGTCTCGCTGACTCGATAGTCGTTTGACCTAATAACTTTGTCAAACTTTTTATGCCACATCTTGGAAGCTTGCTTCAAACCATACAATGATTTTACTAACTTGCAGACTTTGTCTTCAAGACCTTTGACGACAAATCCATCTGGCTGTTGCATGTAAATCTCTTCGGTCAGCTCCCCATTCAGGAATGCTGTTTTTACATCCATCTGATGTATCACCAACTTATGAATAGTTGCTAGAGCAATTAACATTCTGATGGTGGTCATCCAAGCTACTGGAGCGTACGTGTCAAAGTAGTCCATCCCATGTTTCTGAGAAAATCCCTTGGCTACCAGCCTGGCCTTGAACTTGTCAATAGTTCCATCTGCCTTCATCTTCTTCTTGAAGATCCATTTACATCCAATGGGCTTTCTCCTTCAGGTAGATCTACCAACACCCATGTGTTATTGGAGGTGATAGAGTCAAACTCGTCATTCACTGCCTCCTTCCAGAAGATAGCATCTCTGGTCTTCATCGCCTCATCATAGGTAAGCGGATCTGCTTCCACATGATAGGTGACAAAGTCATATCCGAAGTCTTTAGGTCTCCTCGCTCGCTTTGCTGACGGCTCTGCGAGTTCTGATGCAAGAGTTGTTTCATCAACAATAGCTTATTCTTGGACTACTGGCCCATATGAGATTTCAGTCTCATTTGCACCTACATCATTTTCCGGAATGTCCGAAAGAATAATGTTTTTGTCTTTTGCAAACTTGTCTTCAAAGTATTCAGCATCGCGAGATTCGATGATATGATTTGACTCAATATCAAGAAATCTCCGAGCATCACTCTTCTCGGCATATCCCAAGAAGATCGCCTTCGTAGTCCTTGTCCCTAGCTTCTGAATCTTCAGATCTGGAAGCTTCACATACGCCAGACACCCCCACACTCGAATGACATTCAAGTTTGGTCTGACTTTGAACTAGAGTTCATGAGAAGTTACGTCCGAAGTTGCATATGGCACTCTATTCAGAATGAAAGTGGTCGTTAATGTAGCTTCTCTCCAGTAGCATTTTGGAAGACCTGCAGTAAGCAGCATTGAATTCATCATTTCTGTTAATGTTCGGTTCTTCCTCTCTGCTACTCCGTTGGATTGAGGAGAATATGGAGCAGTAGTCTCGCATATGATTCCATGTTCTTTGCAGAACGATGCGAAGTCATGAGACATGTACTCCCCACCTCGATCACTTCTCAACCTCTTGAGTTGTTGTCCAATCTGCCGTTCAGCTTCGGCCCTGAACTCTTTAAACTTCTCGAAAGCTTCGTCTTTAGACTTGAGCAAGTAGACGAACGCGTATTTAGAGAAGTCTTCGATGAAGGTTATGAAATACTTCATCCCGGCCTTCGTGGAGAAATGTTTGAAGTCACAGATATCGGAGTGTACCAACTCCAGAAGAACTGTGCTTCGATTGACCCGATGAAAGGGTTTCCTAGTGATCTTTGTCTGAGTACACACTTCACACTTCTCCATCATACCCCCATATTTGGAGCTAAGACCTAGACTAGACATTTTGTTAATTCTTTTACAATGAACATGTCCTAGTCTATTATGCCACAACTCAAGAGAATAATCAAAAAATGCAACTGTATTAATGTCGTTAAACTGGTTGACAAGCTGAATTTTAAACATTCCTTCGGTTTGATAAGCTTTCCGAAGTATGTTCCTTTCTTGGACATCACCATCTGACCAGCATTGATGTCCATCCTCAAGCCTGTGTTGCAGAGCAGGCTCCCAGAGATCAGGTTCTTGGCAATCATCGGAACATGCTTCACACCTTGAAGCGTCAGAGTGTTCCCAGAAGTGAGTTTCAGTTCCACGGTCCCGATCTCCAGAACTTTAGCTTGGGCCTGGTTCGCCATGATAACCTTCTCAGATATCGGCTGGTACGTGACGAACCATTCCTTGTCAGAACAGACATGGAAAGTCGTACCAGTGTCTATCCACCAGTCAGAGTCAACCCCCATAGTTGTGACCTGTGCGATCATAGCAACAATGTTAGAAACCAATAAAACCTTATTCGGCTCACCTTTCTCTGATTGTTTAGGCTTAGATCTGCATTCACTCTTGTAGTGGCCTTTCTTGCCATAATTGAAACAAGTTACATGGGACTTGGACTTCTGTTGTTTGAATGAAGGACCCTTCACTTTTAGATTGGTGAAGTCCTTCATCTTGTGATGAGAAGCCGCCTGCTTCCCCTTGGGATCTCTTTCTACATTAGATTGGCCTTAGCCAACTGTTTGGACAGAGTGTCCATTTTCTGTTGGGAACGCATCTCGTCCTCAACATGGATCTCTTGAAGTAGATCTCCCAAGCTAATGTCTACCTTCTTTCTGAGCATCCTTGCATAGAAGGTACTCCATCCAGCAGGAAGTTTTGAGACGATCCCTCCAACGACAAACTTGTCGGGAAGGGGCATCTCTTCGTCTTCCAGTTTCTGACGTAGCTTCAGAAATTCCTTCACCTGTGGCAACATGGACTTCTCGTCCACAAAGAGCAATTTGTGATATTTTTCAACCACAAACATCTTGCTCCTGTTCCTGTCTTCTTCATACAGTTTTTCCACAGACTCCCATATGTCTCTGGCAAGTTCCTTCTTCGAGTAGGATTCTGCCAGGGAATCCTCTATAGCATTCAGGATGAGAAGCCTGCACATGCTATTTTTCCTTCTGTATTTGGCCTGGAGTTTGGTAGCCGAATTGATTGCGGCAGTAGATCCAGTGTCTGGAACAGAAGGTTCTTCCTCCAACAGAACATGATCAACGTCTTTTAGTTAAAGAGTTAGATAAACCTTTCTCTTCCAGACTTGATAATGCTCTTCATCGAACTTTTCCAACTTGCAGTAGTCCGATTGGACGAGCGAAGCATTAATGTTTTCCATCTATAAGGATCTTGCTTTGAGATTGTTAGTCCCGGGGCTTGATCAAAGATGGAAAAACTGATGCAAACGAGATCTACGATGATACAAAAAACCAAATAGCCAGATTACAATTTAAAAGAGGGAAATAAAGAAGAGAAGATCTCTCGTTCTTCCTTGCAAACGTGTTACAATTGGGACAGAACGAGTTACAATAATCTAGAGAAAGATGTGTAAAACCCCTAAATTTTTCTACTATATTTTTTATATAAATTTGGTAATAAATTTTTATTTAGTATTGTACGCCGCGTAGTTGTATTGCACGTCGCACGCGGAAGTTCGTTTTTTTCGTAATTGCTCGACGAGTGCGAATATATGCGAGCGTACATATTTTTAGAAAAATATTTTTTTATTTTTATAGTTTCAAAATAATATATAATAATTACTTTATTTTTATCATTAAAAAAAGGGCGTAAGATATAATTTATGTATAAATAAATTATCGAAATCATTTATTAATTATCTTAAATTATTTCAAAGGTATTTTTGATAGAGTTCCTATTAATATTTAAATTAATTTTCAAAATTTATTAATATTAATATTTTATTATTCAAAAAGATATTTAAAAATTTATTATTTTTGAAATTTCTATTATTAGTATTTTTAGAAAATGTATTTCGAAATTTTTGTGGCGATTTAAATCTTGATTTGAATTTATGGATTTATTTAATATTTGAAATTTGATTTATTCCATTTGATTTTAAACTAAAAATTTAATTAGATTAAATTGGATTTGTATTTGGATTGGATTTGATTGATTTTAAATTAAGTTGTGAATTATCTATTTTGGGTTTAAACTACTTCTAATACTATCCAAATGGGAATTTCCACATCCTATAAATAGGCAGTTACTCCTCCAAATTATTGGTCTCCACAATTCATCTTTCACAAATTTTCTACAACCCAAGTTCGTGCATTGTGTCCATGTCCGTGTCCTCCGCCCCTTCCACTAAAATTTTTCTGATACATATACAACATATCTCGCGTCCGACAATTTCGGACGTCCATACATATCGTGCCGGACATTTCCCGACACGACCCAACCCTAAATCCTAACCGCTGCCCAATTTTCCCCGTTCCTCCTGTAAACCCACGCCGCCATCTCGCTTCCCCCTTTCCGTCGGTCATAGCCAACTAACCCAGCCACCACCCTCGACAAAAACCCCCAACGCCACCACCGGCGTAACCATCACACCACCATCATCATCCAGGCCAAACTCTGCCACCAACATCGGATCCTCACGAACACCAAAAAAATAAACCAAAAACAACCACCCTAACTTACCTCCACCGGCCGCCAGCACTTCGTCCCGTCGACGAGCTCTTCCCGCGTCAAGCATCACCCCGCTCCGACCCGCGAGCGTCGGAGTAACGTCTTTGCTGCCGAGTTGGAGTGAAGTGTCGGCCTCCCTTCTGTTGCTCCAATGTTCGCCATTACTGGAACCCCCATAGCCTATCGCACAACCGAGCCTTCGCATGCGTGGCCGCCTCCTCCCGCCCGTCGATCGAACCAGTGAGCCCTCACTCTCCGTCTCAGCCTTCGACCCCCGCTCGTCCGCCCAAGACCGGCACCCTTCCGCGGTCTGGTGCCCGATCTTCTCCACCGCACCATCACCGGCGTTTAGCATCCTGCGGCCGCGTGCAAGCGACTCCCCGGCGCTCATCTTCACTCCCACCGGCGCCATAGCCGGATCTGCTCCTCTCCAACTCCGTCTGGCCGCACGTTCTCCAAAACGCCTTCGCCGCCGGCCGACAACTCGCCGCCCTCTTCCCGAGCCCTCAGCCCGACTGAAACCTCCGTTCTCCGCCGCCTCCTTCCTAGGCCGGCGCGCCACCGCTCCTTTTCGCCTCCCTATGTGCGCCGGCCGGCCATCAACGTTCGCGTGTCTTGTGCCACCTTTATTGTACCACACCAGGCAGCTCACCAGGCGTCGCAACAGGCAAGTATACCTTGCTAATTAACTATCAAAGTATTTATTTTCTGCATTATTATTTTGTTTCATATTGTTAGTTTCCTTTGCTATAAACTGTGCATCCAAGCCATACTTGGGTGCAAGTGACTCTATTAGTCGTTTTACTTTATTATATGCATGTTATCTTAGTGTTAGCAGACTACCTTCTTGTTGGGGGATATCCTTATATCTCTTTTGGCTGTGACACACACTACACAGTTTGAGGCATTTTATTGGGGGCACGACTTATTGACTAGCTATCTCTAAAGTCGTGTGACGGTAGATGATCGTAACTGTTATGACTAGGGTTTTAGAGACTCAAGCAGTTACAAAACTGGACGAGCCATTGATATGACTTGAACAGTGTGGGAAATATTGGGGGAGGACAGTCGCTAGTGCGTTTGGAAAGCCAAACAGGTAAACCACAGTCTCTGGATGGAACTATGGCGATATATTTGCAGATGCCCTCTGACGTTTTAGACGTTACGGACGGATACAGATGACTGGATGCCAGTTACGTACACATAGCCTAAAATCCCACCCATGCGCATGAAAGTTGTCTTCTAAATTGCACATTAGGCTGTTAGAATCTCCTTTTGCATATTTGTGTCTAGGATAGTCATTTATATATTATTTTATTCTGACAGTTCATATTAGCTTGTTCTTCCTGTATCTTGCTACGTCTATCTGAGGACCTGGTTTTTTCCCAGGTGTGTATTCATGTTTTTCGCAGGTAACCTATGTAGGAACAAAATCGTAAAGCACAATACTCTAGAGGGGGGTGAATAGAGTAGGCAGCGGAATATTGCTAATTAAAAAATGTTAGCAGCAATATCACAGAATAATAATCACAGTAAAGTAAAGGCAGAGATAAGAAAGCAAACGCAAAGACAGCAATGTATATTGGTTTCCTTCTGTTGAGGACTAATCCAGTCGGTAGAACTCTTGCTACCAGTTGAATCCACTATTGGTAAACCGCAAGTTTTCTTACGAAGTCCTTGCAACTTCTACAACGCGAGCTTTGATACGAAGAACTCGTCCAACTTCAAATGTGAAGAGGTATTCTTCAATCAAGCCTTCTGATTACAATCTCTCAGAAACTTCTAGACCGTACCGCACTGGCAAATCGACTAGAGGATTGTAATTGGCTTGGGATCTGAAATTTAAAGCTCAAGAAAAACTCTTTGAAAGACTGAATGCTTTAGATAGAGAGAAGATTGAAAGTGAATGAGTGAGTTGAAAAGATCGAAATCCTTCTATATTTATAGGAGTTCCAAAGACAGAATTCTGGCAGAATTCGGGCAGAATTCGGACAGAACTCGATGAGGAAATCTCGGTCAAATCCGTAACTGCAGGAGGACCAAGTTCAGAAGAATTCAAAAATCAAACGGCCACCAACCGAACTCTGGCCGAACTCTGGCCGAGTTCTGTCAGGGTTAGGTCAGGTTTTAAAAATAGTTTTTGATGATTTTTGAAAACCTTTTTGAAAACCTTTTTAAAAGCTTTTGTTTAAATGAATGTTTTTCAAAACAAAGGATATTTTTAAAAGTATTTTGGAATAGCCTATTTGCCAGTACGACTCGGTGTACAACGTATTCCTAGACTCAATAAAATGAAAAATATATTGCTCAAAGGAAATACAGACTCGAACAGGCAAACATAGCTTCGGTCTTGAACTGTGTAGATAGCTGTTCTTGTTCATGTCCAAGAGTCCGATAGATCCTGACTAGCTTCATATATCGAGACAGAGTTTGATCAATTATTAAAATCAGGTTGACCATATGACCAATGGGCCAACAACCTAGCTAAGGCCGTGGTCTTCTCTATTCTTCCGAAGACGATTGCGCTTGGTTCGACTTGCCACTTTATGTATCGATTCTTGTATATTTCTTTCAATTGAGATAGTTGGTAGTGGACTTTGTTTCCGCCCAACGATTGTATCATAAATATTCGAGTTGATATTTATATTATTAATCTTTTCATTGTGGATGAGATTTAGTTTGTCTTGGATTACTACATTTTACAGCTTATGTATTCATACGAGACCTACGTACTTCGTATGAATACAACTGGCATGTCTACGTACTTGGTCATACATATTTTGGGACTGGGGCGTTACAAGATGAGTTGAAGAAAAGTTGCTGGGGTGTCAAAATACCGTTGCTCAAAGCAAGACTCGTCCCACACGAATTGCTTCTAGGAACCAGCAAGTTGAAGAACTTGTGGAACGCTCGAAGTCACCTCTGTTCTAACTTCTCGGATGGACTTGCAATGGCGGCAGCAGCACCCTCTCTCTCTGACTTATGAAATTTGTCGTACCACAAAGGAGATCAGAAGAGAGTATATCTAGAGAGAGGGTGGAAACCCTAGCCGCCTCTTCAGTTATGGAAAGATTGAATGAGATCCCAAAAAGATAGCAACGAGATTAATTCGAATCCCACAAAGATAACAACGAAATTAATTCAAATCCCACAAAAAGTGGATCTGAATTAATCGCATTGAATCAGTCTTTCCATAACTGACTTGTAGTCTGTACGTGCGCCAACAAAACGTCACATTACGCCTTACGAGCCCGAGTCCGAGTCCGAATCCGAGTCGCTAAGCCCCTTTGGGGCTTAGCTCCAAATGGAATTAATCCAAGAGAATAACAAAAGCATTAATGCTTAATCCTTGGAGCCTTATTCTTACCTCCTAGTAAAATCACCGACATGGTTCCCTCCTTAGGGTCACCACCCCATGTGCATCTCTCAACAACACAATCAAGTATATATGTTGAGATAACTCATGGTGCATTTCCGATGTGGGACTAAAATTTTACAAGGCATGTTGAGAGCACGCTCTCTCCATGTAAAGAAAGCACCAACACCCTAGCTGCCGTGCGCTGCTGCTGCTGCTGTTGCGGCGACGACGGCGGTCGGGGCTAGGGGCGGAGCGGGAGGGGGGGGGGCGGTGATGATGGTGGATGGTGGTGGTGATGATGATGATGGTGATGATGATGATGATGGTGATGATGTTGGTGATGGTGGTGGTGGTGATGGCCGGAGGGGGCGTACGGCGGGGGGGGGGGGGGGGGGGAGGGGGGCAGCCACGTGTGACGGGGATGAAGGACACACAAAAGGAGACAAGGGCATTTTCGTCCAAAAAAATTTTGACCGTTCGTTTTAGACGGAAATCGTCCAAAGTGGGGGGTGTCATACATTCATATAAACTTGTGGGATGTACCTTAAATAAGCGTAAAAAAAGTATGGTGCCACTTAAATTTTTTCTTTTTTAAATAATAGGTGGAACCTTAATTTTTTTTTTTAATAAGAAAAAATAGATTTGACAAAATAATCGGTGGGCTTCATGTTTTTTAAAGAAGGAAAAACGTGAGACCCACCAATCAAAGTCTTTGTAACAAAAATTGCTGGTGAACTGTTGGACTAGTAGGCAAATAGCAACATCTTGCTGACTTAAATAAAAGAATACAAGTTCTCAGGACCAATATGCAAAATAAATCTCTTGGTTTGTATATAACCAGTGGTGCTCCGCCACTCCCATTGTCTACACCACTTTTTCTTCTCCTAGCTCCTCCGACCACATTCTGTTCTAACCAGCAGCGTGCGTCGATGGAGCCGAACTTCGAAATGGACAAGCTGAGCTACGAGATCTTCTCCATCCTCGAGAACAAGTTCCTCTTCTCCGGCTACTCCCCCTCCAAGTCCCCTTCTCCGTCCGCAGACCACGGCAAGGTCCGCATCCTCTCGATCGACGGCCTCGGAGACGGCCTCCTCGCCGGCGCCGTCCTCGCCCGCCTCGAGTCCTCCCTCCGCCTCCGCTCCGGCGACCCCGATGCCCGTCTCTCCGACTTCTTCGACGTCGCCGCCGGCTCCGGCCTCGGCGGCGTACTCGCCGCCATGCTCTTCACCCGCGGCTCCGACGGCAAGCCCCTCTTCTCCGCCGAGGAGTCCCTCCGCTTCCTCTCCAAGAACCGCAGCCATTTCAAGAACCGATCCGCCCTGAGGAGAATATTCCGTTCCCCGAACGGAATATTCCGCAAGCTCTTCCCCGAGCCCCTGACCCTCCGCGACACGCTGAAGCCGTTGCTGATCCCGTGCTACGACCTCTCCACTGGAGCGCCGTTCCTGTTCTCCCGCGCCGACGCGGTCGAGACGGACGGCTACGACTTCGGCATTGCCCGGGTCTGCTCCGCCACATGCGCGGACAAGCACGCCGTGGAGATGAGGTCGGTGGACGGGAGGACGAGGATCGTCGCGGTGGGCGGCGGGGCGGCGGCGCCCAATCCGACCGCGGCGGCGATTACGCACGTGCTGAACAACAAGCTGGAGTTCCCGTTCGCCAACGGAGTGGAGGACCTGCTAGTGGTTTCGATCGGGAGCGGCGAGCCGGAGCGTATCGGCCGAGATGTCGGGTCCGGGACTCCGTCTCGGAAGGCGATGGTTAGAACAGCGAGCCATGGAGCTGCCGATATGGTACGTTTTTCTTTCTTCCTTTTTTTTTTATTCCCGCAACTTGCTTACTAATTTTTCAATTGACGAGAGTACCCCTAGCTCTTGGTATTCTTATTTTGGTTAAAGTTCTTTTTTCCAACTAAAATTATATTATTAAATTATCAGGTGGATCAAGCTGTCGCCATGTCGTTCGAGCACACTGGATCAAACAACTACATTCGCATTCAGGTAGTTTTTCAGTACTTAGAAATAGAAATCAATATACTAATTTCTTCTAAAAATAATTACACTTACTATTTTTTGTTTTATTAGTTTTATAAAATAGTCAGTGTTATATGTTTATATTTTGAAATTTTTATATAAAATATGAACTATAGGAAAAGTTCGTGTAATTAGTTTAAAGTATGACCAGTTTTGTACTAAGTGTAAAGTATAGAAACAGTTAATGTAAATTGTCCAATTTTGGAGCGTATATTGTTTAAAATTTTACTAAAAAGGTTATGGAATATTAATAGCTAGTAGGGCATGTATAGGCATGTACATTTTTAATGTGCCACTTAAGGACTTTTTCTTTTACTTTTATATAATTTGATTTTAAAAATTGGAGGAGGGAAAAGTTCCAATTTATTTTTTAAAACTTTTAACATAAAATATGATTACCGGTGCTGATTGAATAATTATTTTTGGTAATATTGCAGGGAGACGGCAGCGGAGGAGTAGGAGGTGATTGTAGGAAGATGGTGGAAAGCGTGCTGAGAAATAGACACGTAGAATCAGTACTGTTCAGAGGGAAGAAGGTCTCCGAGCAGACTAATGGTGAGAAGCTGGAATGGTTCTGTGGAGAGGTCATGAAGGAACAGGTGAGGAGGAAGTCGAGTCGGATCCCCACGGTCGTACTGAAGCAGACGATGAGTACCCCTAGGACTTCGTCGGCAACAACTTCCACTATCATCACCACCACTTCGACCGGAACATCCACTTCTCCCTCATCAACTTTAAGTTAAAAGTAGGCCAACTAGGGCAAGGGTAGGGTAGGGTTGAGCTGACCATGTATGTACAGACTGCATGTATTTTGACAAATGTTAAAACACTACATGAATTACTGGGCGGCAACACTGTCAAAATTTTGTCAGTTATTTAGGACTGTCAAAATTTGAATAATTCTATGTATATTCAGAACTGTTAAAAATTTTGGCCGTCATGTAATGGTTAAAATTTTAACTAAAAATTTGACTAGAAAGGAGTGCAAAAATTTGACATTCCTAAAATATATACAGGTCTGTCGAAGATGTGTTATTTCTTGGTAATTTTTGTAGTGTCCTGTATTTTTTTTTTCTCATTTCACCCTTAACTTGGTCTATGTTAGCTTTATTTTGTCTCCAAGTGATCGATCACATGAGCTGTAACCTTGTATTATTTTTTTGGATCGCTACTGTAACCTTGGTTGGTGATTAATTGATTCTCTCTTCTTTAACCGTTTCTTGATGAGGGGCTTGTGGGTACATGTGTCCAAAATCGGTTGAAGATGCCTTTTTTTTTTTTTTTGGCTTGTCTTACTTCCTGGCCGTTTCCGCCACCGAGTTAAAAAAGGAATTTTGTTTTTCTGTTTTCTGGACAAGACCATTTTAATGGTCTAGTATTATTCTCCATTAGGTTGATGCAGAGTTGTCTTCTCTACCACTTCTTTATCATTCTATATCAATAAGAGGATCCAAAATGTGACCCAAAAAAAAATGATATTAATTTCTTTGGTATATATGCGACTAATTAATTTCTTTGATATATATGCGACTACTGTCAGATTTGGTAGGGGATTAAAAATTGTCGGCTGGTTCAATAATGCGACTAAGAGAGACCGGTGAACTTGGTCATCAGAGAATAGTAAGCTCTTGTTTCTCAGTACGGTAGCAAATGGATGCAATCAACGGTTAAGTAACACAAATTATCTTTTTATGAGAAGTCAAGGACGTGTCCTCTCACCGGCACGGATGGAGTTAGGACTCCAAATCTAGTCACTGGATCACTGGAGAAATTAAACAAGATTTACGATTAACTGCTAGATGTCTGTTGAACAAAATGGAGACTCTGCCTGTCAAATCCATTTCTAATATGTAAAATAAATAAATAAATAAACCAACTCCAATTCATCACTTTCCCACACCTGCACAACACCCCTTTTCCCTCTCACACGTTTCTCTCTCCCTAAAATTCTCTGACAGAACCCACCGCCATCTCCTTCCCTTATCTCTCCATTACAACTCCTCTCCTTCCTCTCCCCACACAAGGCTCCTCTCCTCCCCTACTCCAAAGCCCATAGTACCAAGCTCCTTTCTCTCCCAGCTCAAGTCACTACTCCCGACCCCGACCGGCGATCACGAGCGCCTGCCGGAGATGCGTCAACTGCCCCCGACCCCGCGACAGCGCGCCCCCGGCCACGCTGTCAGCCCCCGCGCACCCCCGACGACAATGCCAGCCCTGCGTGGCTCTGTCCGCGCGTCCGATCAGCCTGTCACGCGTCCTCCCGCGCATGTTAGCACGCGTGCCACGCGTGCACGTGCACGTGTCCGGCTTTCTTAGAATTTCTGTTGTCGTTCCGAGCCCGAGGCCTCCCATCGGTGCTCCTTCGTGCAACCTGTGGGTAAATTATATTCCCAAATAGCTTCTATCTTTCTCACAGAACCCATTTTGACATCCTGGCCAATAGAAATATATATGTTCTGTAGAATAATGTTTAAATGCTTGTGTAGGACTTGGTAGTAATGGTTAGAATGGAATTATATTTTTAGGTGATATTTGTTGTGGATGCTGGTATTGATAATTATTGTAGCATAATACAACTGGTTTAATTATTCACCAATTAATCAATGTTATTAGTAATTTTTTTATAAGGTTATATGTATTAAATCCTAAGTAATTAATTGTCTAAATTTTTTATAAAAAGAATTAGTTTTTATGGCATAATGTTTAACGATTATTGGTTATGATTATTAATAATTACGGAAAAAGAATTTGTTAGTAATAATGGTAAAGATATTATTTTTTGTCTCTAGAAAACTTATATATAAATATATATTTCTTAAACATGTTTTTATACTAAAAAGCTTTCGATAATTAGAATAATAACAAAAAAAAAATATTATTTCCATAAATGAGTTTATTCGCTAAAAATAATTAATTTCGGTAAATAATGGTTTTAATCGAAAAAGTTTTGTTATTAACTTTAAAACCCTTAGTTTGGCAAGATCACATTTTTATATATAAAGTACTATTTTAATAGTTAAAAGTTATTTTCCCCTTTTATTACGAAAAAAAGATTAAAAACGTATTTTCTAAGAAGAATTGTTTCATTATTATTGACGGTAAATAATTTCCAAATTAGTAAAACAAATATTAGTTTTGATAAATCTAAATTCCTCAAATTCATTAATCTCTAAAAATATGTTTTAAAGTTATTTCCTTATCATTAGTTAATACTGCAAAACCTATATTTATTCAAAACTACTATTTTGTCAATTAGCATTTTGTAATAAAACCTACTCTTATTTTATATATTATTGTTTCGGTTTAGGTTCACCAACCTACCAGACTTAGCCTCTAGTATTGTACCTTAGAATTAGGTCGTAGTTCTGATTTCTAAATCTGGTGTTACGAATATGTAGGTTCGGATCCCTAAAATCCTAGCGGTTACCTACTTGTTGCCACCACGTCAATGAACTACCTGAGACAAGTTTCATATCTATTCCATGTCTGCTTTTTATTTTGATAATTAAATGTATGCATCAGTTAGTTACATGTAGTATTGTTACACTGATTCACCGTGGATCCCTCTCGGACTCCACATAGGTTAATGGATTACTGGATGGCTATCTTGACATATTAGTTATTGATTATTGACTCATTGACTTGGTGAATGCTTGGAGGAGTAGTATAACGTCTGTAACTAAAGCCAAATCTTGCTCGTTTCTTGTCTCGCGCTAACCCCTACCACACAGGGGGTTGAGCCGTATCGTATACTATTCGTTTTGGCCAAAACATTAGTATACATTTTGCCTCTATCCCAGCCGGTCACAGGCCCTGTTATATACTCAAACACTAGCTTAACATTGCATCATTCTGGACATTGATATCATCTTGCTTCTTGGTCTTTTTACTATTAAATACAAAAAATATATATATTATTTCTTCAACTGTCTCGCACTTTACATTTATTATTAATTTAGAATTGCTAGATGTGGATGAAATATGTTCTTGTTCACTCCTGACTGGAGATCCATCATTTTTAGGTGATTGCGACAAAGAGGAGCTACCTTATTGTACCTTCTACGGGCCTGACTTGGGTCTCGCAGATTCAGCTGAACTAGGAACCCCGGAACCATAGATGTTAGCTTAGCTCTTTTCCTTTCTTTGTTTTTGAACAAGTTGTAAAAAAATAAATATTTTGGTTGTTTGTTGTTTCATTTCCAGACTAGTTCAGTTTTAATAAAAATATTTTATTTTCGTTAGAAGTTTCTGCATGTTGTGTTTCACTGCTTGATACAGCTTACTGCCGTCGTCTCACAACGTTGCAGGCTGGACATGATCCGACTGGACCCATTATATTAGGATCGGGTCGTGACATGCTTTTAGTGGTGGCCCATGCAGGTCCGTTCTGTAAATTGGTCTAGTCAACTTAGTCTAGACTAGCATGCAGTCCTACAATCTGACCTAGGTCTAGGAATGACTCTAGGAAAACAGACTCTAGAAACAACTAGAACACCTAGATTATTTTTACCCTATTACAACATAGGGCCAAAATTATCTATTTAAATATTTATTTTTGCTTGCTTATAGTCCTATAGGCTACCTTGCTTATGTTTGTACTCTGCTTATGTTTGTACCTAAATCTTACCCAGATTAGGCCGATTGTATGATGGTATATTTTTTTGCCTATATTATTTTATAGATTTTTGTATCTTTTAGTGCCCCATGGCTTCTGGGGGTTATTTTCCTCCGTATCGTTATCAGATTCTAGCAACCCTTAGGATCTATAGTCTTTCGCTATTTATGGATTAATATTAGATTTTTTTAATCTCATTCTTCAGCAAATCTATTTCCAATTCCTCTATTAGTTTGATCAATCTTACTTCTCTATCATTATTTGGAATCTAGATCCATTCATTATTTAGAGTCTTAAATTCTCCTTTAGCAAACCTAATAAACTCTTATCTACTCGAAGTATTTCTATGACTAGTGTATCCAACCCTTTGTCTTGACTTTGTTTCTAATTGACTTTCTCGGAACAAATCCCGAACTAAATTCTTCTGGAACCATAAAGCCCCAAGGTTAATTGTTACCAAAAGAATTGGTTCAACTTAACTAGTTCACGAATCTTCCAAAGGAACTATTTTCCAAATATAATTCCAATATTGATTAATATTTCCTAAGTTATTCCAAGAACCGAGAATATTTTTATTTGTTGGTTTCCTCCACTCAACTTGAAACCTTACTCCCTTTATGCAACTTCTTGATTAATTCAAGGCCTAGAAAGCTTCTACACTCGATACTTGAGTATCATGAAGCAGGAACGGTCAGAGAATTGATTCCATATTCTATTATTGAATTTTTTTAGTTATTGGAAAACTTTTGAATTGCTGAGCTATCCCTTTGAAATTCCTATGGATAAAGCTAAAAAAATATTCAGTGACCTAATGTGGCTTCGCACATATGCGTTGCAGCCATTTATCTGAATTATGAAAATTGTGAGTTTACTGCAACCAGATGCGCACTGGCGAGACATAGGCTCTAAGATGAAGTGATTTCATGTGTTCATAGGTTTTCAGATATTATTGATACTATGTCCTAAATATATCTTGTTTGTCACCTATGTTGTTCAGCCAAAAATGGATAAAGTTGATAGACTACTCGGTAACCTATTATTATTCAAGTTATGGAACCAAAAATTTATTGCAGTCAGGTGCACTCTGGCGAGGCATGAATTTGAGGCAAAGTGACTTCGGATATATTTGGTTTCTGAATATTATTAAGACTATATCCACACCATGGTTGTCTCTTTAGCACCATCAAATTATTTTAATTTTTGCCCGATTAAAAGATTTATATTTTTAGCGGTTGTCTCCATTTTCAGAAAATCTCTTATCACAGCCAAAAAGAATAGATTTCCTATGAAATTCTACTTGTTTTACCTAGAACTTATTAGGACCATATCACTCTCTATTGGCTCAATCTCTTTCAAGATTTAATTTTAATATATTGCATATATTTTGTGGATAGTTATATATTTCTGTAGCTATATATAGTTAGTTGATAGTTATATGCAGAAAAAACCTATATAGCAACCTTATTATATTATTCCGGTAAGAACATCCTTAGAGGATCGATATTTTTCCAATGGGATTAGATCGCTAATGGTAGAATGACAAGGCACATTGTAAGCAAGTTAGTCGGAGAGAATTATAAATTATGGTTCATTTAGGATAGAATTATTACTAGTGCTTGGATATTAGATTTGAACAAATGGATATAATTGACGATTTTAAATTTTATGATTAAAGAAAGAGTTATGGAAGATAGAGGAAAACATAGGTAGAGTTAGCAAGAAAAGTCTAGGATTTGGTAAGGTTTTCCTAAAGAGGAAGTGAATTTGGATAATATATATAAACATGAGAATATCATGATCAAGTAAATGAACACTTAACGAGGATAAACTTTTATGATCAGATGACTACTGTACTCAGAAGGTACGGCTATAACCATGGAAGAAATATCACGAGCAATGAAATGATAGTGAATAAGCAGTGAGGAATTGAGATAAGACCATTGGCATATAACTTTGGAAAGGGACAATTGGGTTTAAAATTTCTGCCAAACATTGGAGACTCAAATTAGTTATGGTAAGATTGATTGAGATTTTGTGATATTTTGCTAATGTATTTGGATGAGAACGATTGTTAGGTGCATGGTTAAAGATTAAATTTTGATTAGTGATTATAATTTGGTCAATTGATTTCAAGAATTAGAAATTCTCGAATATAGATCGTGGATCGACTTTCTAAGGATTTACTCTGACAAGTGAAGATTGTGATTTTGATGTAGTCAGTTTTGGAAGAGTGTTTGACAATAGAAAATTGATGTTTGTAAAATGATTTTATCGAGAGAAATACTTGAAATTTGAATATAATTAAAGTCAGTTTTGGAAGAATGACTGACAATAGAAAATTGATGTCTGTAAAATAATTTTATCGAGAGAAATACTTAAAATTTGAATACATTTGGCATACGAGTTACAAAAAACGACGGATGGAAATTTGATTTAGATGATTTATGATTCCAAATAAATTTAGTTTTAATACCTTGGCAGCTAGCTGCCTTAGTTTTCTGTAGATACTGGAAGTTCAGCCAGTTTAGCGAGTTAGATATTGATTTTTGATTGGGTTTTAATAAGATGGTTATCTTGTAAGTTTTTTCCTTCATATCCTATCTTGAAATGCCTTTTTGACCCTTGAAATAATGTTTTTATATCCTTTCTACCACCATTTGGTCATCACGCAGTCCTCAATGGAAATATCTTATCCGATTACATTTCTATCATAGAACTTGTTGATTTTCTCTGAGGCACAAACCCTTTTACCCCATTCCAATTTGATTTGAAATTTTTAGTCCCTCATCTCAGAAGATTCTATTACTTTCTGCCTTCTCAATAACTATTGATATTCGTTTCTTTCTTGCATTTTCTGTTTCATGAGACCTCATTCGATTTTTTTTCCTATTTTATTTTAAACATACCTAGATTATACTCGTGCCTAAAAATAATTTTGATCACAACAATATTCTAACCCTATTTCAGATCATGTCTAGATAATTCTGACCGTGCCTATATTTTATCATTGTACCTAGTAATCATGCCTCGAATCTTTTTGTGCCTGATAATTTAAATCTGAAACGATCTATAACATGGATTTATACAGTACATGTGTTTTGGGATAAAAATGAGATAAATATAAACACTTGTGATTTGAATTTGAATCAAGGATGGGACAATTAATGATGTGAATACCAAACAAATTGACATGGTAGATTAGAGGTTGTTAAATGATAAGCATGGAGATGCACTATAGGAAGATGCATAATGAATCAAAAGATATACAAAGGACAACCGAAACAAGAAATTTTGGACTTAATGTGTAACTAATTAAGGATGACAATCGTAAGAATTGAAGGATGCAGAAGATTTTAAATCATAAACCAGAGATAGAAGGATTGTAAATAATACAAGGTTGGGAGATAAAATAAGATATATTTTTAACAGAGAAAAGTTTGGACAAAATGATACAGTGAAATCAAGATGAAGGGTTCGAGCTTAAACAAGATAAATAAATTTTGTTGAGATTTCGGGATCAAATATGTAAAATGAGGATTTAGAATCAAGATATATATATGTTGGTGAAAATGGACGTCTAAATAAATTACAGAGCGATCACATATGAGTAAAGAATGATAAAATTTTACTAATCATGACAAATTGGAGCATTGAAATGTGGTATTGGATTTTAAATATGATATTGGGTTACCGAGGCTTGATACTGAAGTATTAAGAGAAGTCGAAGTGTATCAAATCATAGAGTTAAATTTTGTATATATTAGCAAGCTGAAGGAAGTATAGTATATATTGCAGGAAATATTATATGTTTTTAGTATGAAATATGGAAATATAAAATTTCTAATGTGATGACGGAAATTGACAGTTCAGGGATGAAAACAGAAACCCATAATTATGGATAGCGACTGTGTTCCTAAGGAGGAAAGAATGTAAATTGATAATAGTGGATAAGATTGATGAAGATATCGCACTAGATGGATTTACAATAGGACAGTTAGCCTAATTAGGCATAAGGCTGTTGAGAAAGAATACCCAGACTGGTTTGAGGCATGATTGCATGATTATATCCCTGCCCTTATCTTTGAAATTTCGAGGATGAATTTTTTTAAGGAGGGAAGGTTGTAAAACCCATTTCTAATATCTAAAATAAATAAATAAATAAAACCACTCCCATTCATCACTTCCCCACACCTGTACAACACCCACTTTCCCTCTCACACGTTTCTCTCTCATTAAAATTCTCTAACAGAACCCACCACCATCTGTCATGACCCGCACCCTAGAGTAAGGGTACGAGAAGTGGATACGTCCAGCCTACGTCGCAGTATCGGCGGTAGAACGCTGTCCTAGGTCAATCATCTAACAGTATAAGGTACCTGTACAGTTTATACACTCCGAATGGAGGTAACATCATAATATATAGTCTCAATCACATCTAAGGTAGAAAAATGAAAGACAGAAGATAGATAGCAACTCAAAGAGAACCATAGCATAGATGAAATAAGTCTAAAGGTCTAGGATACATAACATCCAGAATGTCAACTCATAATACAATAAGTCTAAGAGTCTATACATCTCCACATCTCAAAATACAACACAGAATGTGAGACAAAATATAGTATAGAAAAGACTGCCTAGACTAAACTGGTCTAGACTACTGGAACATCCTCCTCAGCTGTAGGTAGAACCTGCTGAGGGTCCTCAATACAAGTGTCATCTAGTCCTGCTCCATAATAAGTAGTCATCCATGCCTCGTCCTCATCCTCTGTAATATTTTCAACAGGTCCAGTCAGGACAGGAACGAGCACAATACATCTCACACAGTTCATAACAGGTTAGGAAATACGATACTGGCAATAGAGTAAGATACATGAACTGCTGAAAGGAAATATACGCTGTAAAAGAGATAGCTGTAATGAAATATCTACTGTATATAGAGAACTGTAAGTGACTAGTGATGTAGAGCACAAGATAGGCATGTGAATGGCTAGAATTTATACATGATTACACTACTGAGTTTGCACATGATTACACTACTTTGGAATTATTCACATGTTCACTTCTACTCCCCCGTTTTCCCCAATCAATACACAAGGATCTATACAAGTTACGTTATTATACATGATATCACATGGGGCCCATGAAAGGGTGCACATGATAGTATACATGAGGGCTCTGTGAACATGAGAGTACATGATCACATGAGTGCACATGAATGATGGAAGCATAGGAGTACATGATGATAGTGAAACACACATAACATGAAGTACCCGATGCTCCCGAGGGGGATAACATCTCATGTAAAGATCCATATAGTACCAATCCGTGTTACAAATGTGACAGCAACAAGTAAAGTAATCTAGAGCGAGAAGTAAAGCCTGAACAAGTATGAAACGGTCAGAGAATGTACTCGCCTGCTGTATGAATGTCTGTAGAGAATATGCAGTCTGAGGAGAGGTGTCTGGCTCCTGATCAGAGCAACACAAGTCACAATGTGTTCTAAATAGTAAATATGAAGTCTACTATGCAAACTACATGATTCTAGATCAATCTGGTCAAAAGTCAACTCTTGGTCAACTCTGGTCAACTCTAAAGTCAAACTAGTCAAAGTTAAGTCAATACTAGTCAAACTAGTTAGGGTTTTAGTCAAACTAGTCAACTAGTTGATTTAGGTCATTCCTAGTCATTTCTAGGTGAACTAGGTCAACTTTGACCTAAAGTTGACTTTGGTCAACTTTCAGTCAACAAGGGTCAACAATGGGTTTTGGGTCATTAGGGCTAGCCCCAAACCATAGGCTAGTAATCCTAGGCCATAGGCTAATGATGGGGTTTTCATATAAACCTATAACTAGGAGTCATATATATATATATATATCTATATATAGATATATATCTATCTACTACCCATATACCCATATATGGATACTATATACAATACAAACCCACATACATATATATATATATATATATAAAATCACTATATGAAACTAATACAAATATATATACATATCAATATATATATATATATATATACCTATATATATATATATATAAACTCATATATATATATAATATATATAGAGAGGGAAGAAAGAGAGGGATATAGAGTGGAAGAGAGAGTGAAACAGTGAGAGAGAGGGGTCTGGACAGGGGGGGGATTGGTTCCCAGATTTCTGGAACCAATTCCAGACCCAAACACACACACACACACAATACATATATACACACATATGTATATATATATATAACTACACACACACCACCAATTCTCCCCAAAATCGACCCACACCCTCAAATACATATGTACTTCACATCTACACACTGAAATACACCAGTCTAATACATTAAACATCAACAAAATCGAATTGAAATTCGATTTTCAAAACTGGGAATTAATCCCCAAATACTGTGACTGTGCACAGTGCACTGGAATGGGAAAAAATCGAAATACACGCAACCACACGAGCTAAGGCTCGCAACCTAGGGTTGGTAACTGACATCCCACACATATACTAGGATCCCAAGACACTGACACGACACCACGACACATTTTCACGTGTCCAAACACCCAAAATAGTCCATCGGGTAAGCACTGATATGTGCACACGAAAACAGCATCGTGCACGCGTCCCACGCACTCGTGGACACACCACGAGACACGACACGTCTCGTGGTCGTGCATACGTGTAGCCCACACATAGGGCTACACATCCCACAGCCTGACACGTGTCCACGACACGCGTGGACACAGAACTAACAGCGTATCAGTCGTGAAAACATGACTGATACACGCGTGTTACGACTACGTCGTGCACGCGGTTACACGCGTCGTACACACGACACAGGACACGAAACACCACGTGCTCGTGTCCACGTGTACGCCACGTATAGGGCTACTATCTTGTGTCACTACGAGGTGTCATCGTGTCGTGTCCGTGCGACACGAGACACTCGAAGTTGGTGTCTGTGCGTGTGTGCGTGACCAGTGCGTGTCCAGTGCGAGTGAGTTTTCTCACTCGACACGACACGACACGACACCACACGAGACTTTGGGGGCATGTTCGCAGACAATGTCCCCTCGTCTGTGTCAAAACTCACGTGTCCTAGTGTCCTGTGCTGTGCACACTAAAGGTCGGGTAGCAGGGCATGCACGAGGGGCTCGTGCGGTCGGTTCGTGTCCAATTTGGACACGGACACAGCACAGAAATGTGCTCAGTCAAGTTGATTAGTGATCAGCAAGTCTTGGGCTTCTAGTTTGTATAATTTGTTTCACAAATCGACCATATCGAATCCATTGTGGCATTTCACCAAACAAGGATTTTAGCCCTACGATACGTGTCCGATACGGACACCAAAACACATCAAAATCCCACCAAACTTTACCCACAGTATTGTTATCCCTATATGAATGCATTTATGAAAGAAAAACAGGAATTTAACTAGGTTTGTGGAAATTTACCTATTGGTGAAATTCCAAGGAAATCAATGATAAAGGGGGTTGTGTGATCTCCAACTCGATGATGCCCAAGCTCCCAAATTCTAGATTTCTTGCTTCCCTTAGCACCCTAGATGTTGTAGGATTCCAATGCAAAAGACTAGAGTCAATTTGGATCACAAATGATCAAGTTATGAAGGTTTGTAGAAAATGGAATTTTTGTGGATTAAAATTCATGCATTTTTGTTCATGAATTAATCCAATGGGTTATTTATCAAGGTGGGCTGCCAAGGGGGTGTCCTTGGCCGGCCAAGCATGGGGGGGGGGGGTGTCCTTGGCCTTCCTTCTAGGCTAAGGCATGGACTTTAGCAAAAAGGGTTTGAGATATTTTGATTGTTTAAGGAAAATATCCTTAAAGTCAAAGTCTAGATATTTAAACCTTTATCCCATGACCAAAACATCATCCTAATGATTCTAGGTTAGTGGCTAACTTCTAGTTTAAGGTAGGATAGGTTAGGGACTAAACATGAGACCTACCAAGAATTAAATAATATTAAAAATCACATAATCACAAATTAAGTCTAGAAAATTACCAAAATACCCTTTGGTCAAAAACCAATAATTTGATGTTCTAAGCCTATGGCTAAGCTCTCATGGTCATGGCAACTTCTAGGTTAGAGAAAACTAAGGTTTACACTAAGTTATACTAACCAAAATCACGAAGTCATAAGTCATGACTTAGCATGACTTAGAAAATGGTTTAAACACGCTAATAAACACTATAAACCATATCATGCCCTAATCACCATTATTAAAATAATAAAAATAATAATTTTTCAAAAAAAAATCCCTAATTTCAGAAAACAGGGTGTTACAAGTCTACCCTCCTAACAATAATTTCGTCCTCGAAATTTAAAGACGAAACTGAAACAAATGAGAAGGATAGAAATCATACCTCAAGGTACAAATAGATAAGGGTATCGCTCGCGCATCTCATCCTCCCGTTCCCAGGTGGACTCTCCTGGAGAATGATGCCTCCATGCGACACGAACCAATGGTATCGTCTGGTTCCTCAATGCCTTCTCCCGCCGATCCAGAATCTCAACAGGCTGCTCTGGATAACGAAGAGTAGGACCAACCTCGATCTCGGAATGATCAAGTACATGGCTAGGATCTGCCACGTACCGTCTCAACTGCGACACGTGAAATACGTTATGGACTCCAACCAATGCTGGTGGTAAGTCTAGCCTGTAAGACACGTCACCGACTCTCCCGCTGATAACGAAAGGGCCGATGAAATGCGGGCTAAGCTTCCCACCTCCACCAAAACGTATCGTGCCACGTGTCGGAGATATCCTCAGGAATACCTGGTCTCTGACCTAATCACAAACAAGGTCTCAATTTAATTATGATAAACAAACATGATTAACAAAACACAAACAAGATAACCTAATTCTAATCCTATCTCTAAACTGTACCTCAAACTCCAAAGGTCTGCGGTGGCTATCGGCCCAATGCCGATGTCTGTCCTGCGCCACGCGAAGCCGATCTCTGATAAGCTTCACCTTCTCTGCTGCATCTATAACCATCTCAGGCCCCAATAAAACTCGCTCCCCTACATCATCCCAAGACAAGGGGGTACGACATCTACGCCCGTACAGTGCCTCGAAAGGGGACATCTCGATGCTGGCCTGAAAGTTGTTGTTATATGCAAACTCTACTAAGTGCAGGTGACTCTCCCAAGATCCTCCAAAGTCCAGTACACAAGTCCTCAACATGTCCTCCAGCGTCTGAATGGTCCGCTCTGACTGTCCGTCTGTCTGCGGGTGGTATGCAGTACTAAACTTGAGCTGAGTGCCCAAGCTAATATGCAAGCTCCTCCAGAAATGTGAAGTGAAACGGCTGTCCCTGTCTGATATAATGCTCACTGGAATCCCATGAAGTCTGACTATCTGCCTCATATACATCTCTGACAGCTTCTCTGTAGACAAACCCACTTTGAATGGCAAAAAGTGGGCCGATTTGGTCAACCTGTCAACGATGACCCAAATCGCATCCTTCCCTCCTGGAGTACGCGGCAATCCCGAAACGAAGTCCATCGTGATGTGCTCCCACTTCCACTCCGGAATGGGTAATGGCTGCAACAGTCCTCCTGGCCTCTGCCTCTCTGCCTTGACCTGCTGGCAGATCAAACACCTGGCTACGAAGTGTGCTACCTCGCGCTTCATCCCACTCCACCATACATGCTCTCTCAGATCCCTATACATCTTGTTGGCTCCCGGATGTATCGAGTACTGAGAACGGTGGGCCTCCTGCATAACCTGCTCTCGAAAGTCTCCACGGGGCACACACAGCCTGGAACCGTGCCTCAATGTGCCATCTGCTGCAAGAGTGAACTCATCGTCCGCAAATCCCTAGCTGACCTGCTCTCTGATGCTTCATAGAGAAACATCATCGAACTGAGCCGACTTGATCCTATCAATCAAGTCCGACTGAATCTGGAGGCCCAACATCTGCATCTGTACTCCCGGCACAATCACCTCGATCCCAAGGCTCTCCAAGTCCGCTAACAAGTGACGATCCATCGTCAAGTACATAGCTGTCGGATATCTGCTCAAAGCATCGGCCACTACGTTGGCCTTCCCCGGGTGATACTGCAGAAGAATATCAAAGTCCTTCATCAGCTCCAGCCATCTACGCTGCCTCATGTTCAGCTCCTTCTGCGTAAACACGTACTTCAAGCTCTTGTGGTCTGTAAATATCTCCACGCGCTCTCCGTACAAATAGTGTTTCCACAGCTTCAGAGCAAAGATAACTGCTGCCAACTCTAAATCATGGGTAGGATAGTTCTTCTCATGGGGCCGTAACTGCCTGGAAGCATAGGCAATCACCTTCCCATGCTGCTGCAAGACACAACCCAAACCCTTCCCCGAGGCGTCACTGTAGATAGTGAACCCGCCTGATCCTGATGGCAATGTCAGAATCGGGGCTGTCGTCAACCGCTTCTTCAACTCATCGAAAGCGGCCTGACACTCCTCTGACCAGAGAAACTCTGCGTCCTTCCGGGTCAGCCTAGACAACGGCTCTGCAACCCGGGAGAAATCCTGGACGAACCTCCTGTAGTAGCCTGCTAATCCTAGGAAGCTCCTGATCTCTGCCACTGACGTCGGCGCTGCCCAAGCCTCAACTGCTGATATCTTCCTCGGGTCGACTGAGATCCCATCTCCAGTCACTACATGACCCAGGAAGTCAACTCTGTCGAGGAAGAACTCGCACTTCGAGAGCTTGCCGTAAAGCTGCTCCTGTCTGAGAGTCTCCAGGACCACTCTCAAGTGCTCCTCGTGCTCCTCCTCGGTCTTCGAGTACACCAGGATGTCGTCGATGAACACCACTACGAACTTATCTAAGTACTGGTGGAACACCTTGTTCATCAAGTTCATGAACACCGCCGGAGCATTCGTCAACCCAAACGGCATCACCATAAACTCGAACTGGCCGTACCGCGTCCTGAACGCCGTCTTCGAGATGTCCTCCCTCTTCACCTTTACCTGATGGTAGCCTGACCTCAGATCAATCTTCGAGAATACCCGAGCTTCGCTCAACTGATCGAAGAGATCATCGATCCGCGGCAGTGGATATCTGTTCTTGATCGTCAGACTGTTGAGTGCCCTGTAGTCGATACACATACGTACCGACCCATCCTTCTTCGGTACAAAGAGTACCGGTGCACCCCAAGGTGAAGAACTAGAGCGGATGAAGCCCTTGTCCTGCAACTCATCCACCTGCTTCTTCAATTCCACCAGCTCGCTGTTGTTCACTCGATAGACGTGCTGTGAAATAGGTTCCGCACCTGGAACCAAGTCTATCGAGAACTCAACGTCTCTATCTGGTAGAAGTCCAGGCAATTCCTCTGGAAACACGTCCATGAACTCAACAATCAATGGACGTGAAGCTGGCTGCTCCTCAACAGAAGCTCCACAGAAAACTCCACAAGTCTGCTCTGCCTGCCGTCTGGAATATACAAACTCTGGCTCTCCTGGCGCTCTGAACAGAACTCTACCCCCGCGGCAATCTATGCTGGCATGGTGCATGCTCAACCAATCCATACCGAGTACAATATCGTAGTTCGGTAGTGGCATTACGAGCAAACACACATCCAACTCTCGGCCTCCCAAAACTACTCTCCGTCCCTTGCAAATATCACGAACGAGGATAATGCCACCCCCGGTCGTAATCTTGCAAGTCCTAGGCAACGATTCAGATATAACATGATGTCGAATCGCAAAAGATACTGATACAAAGCTATGGGAAGCCCCAGAATCGAACAAGGCATAAGCTGGAATAGAGTCGAGAAGAATAGAACCTGCTATCAGCTCTCCAGTACCTCGGCATCCTCTGCTGCCATGGCATAGGCTCGTCCCTGCTGTCCTCCCCTGGCCTGATGCTGGTGCTGTGTGAACCTCTGCTGCTGAGTCGGCAAAGGTCCCTTCTGCTGCCCTGCCGGAGCCTTGGCTCCGCCTCCCTGAACTGGTCGTCCCGAAGACATGGGACACTCCCTCAGCTAGTGGTCTCCAGAACCACATAGTAGACACCTGCCAAGCCTCTTTCTGCAGTCATTCCATCTATGACCCTGCTTCTTGCAGAAAGTGCAAGTGACGACCTGCTGCCTGGGTGCCTGCTGCTGGTGCCTCGGCTGCTGCACCTGCTGGAACGACCTCTGCTGCTGGAATGGCCTCTGCTGCTGGTGCTGAAAATGAGGCCTCTTGGCCTGTCCTCCACTGCTGCCAGCTCCCTGGGTGTCGTGGCCCCTCTTGAGCTTCAGCTCAAGATCATCCTCAGCCGCCATCGCTCCTGCTAGAATATCCTCAAAGGTGGCACTCCTCTCACTCTTGGTCAAGGACTTGACTTCCTTGACCAAACCTTTCCTGAACCTCCTCGCCTTCGCGGCCTCGCTAAGGCCCTCCACGAATCTGCTCAACCGGCAAAACTCACCGGCGTACTCCTCTACGGTCTGGTTCCCCTGAACCAGGTTCTCGAACTGTGTCTCCAAGGCGCCGACTGCCTGATCTGGGAAAAACTTCCCCTTGAAGAGCTCCTTGAAAGCTCCCCATGCCTGCCCTGGAGTACCTACTCTCGGATCCGTCTGATACCAGGTACGGGCAAGATCCCGCATCTGGCTGGCTGCTGCCTCGACCTGGAGTCCGACTGGTATTTCCGCCAGTCGAAAGATCTCCTCAATGTGCTCAATCCAGTCATCAGCATAAAGTATCCCCTCCGTCCCCAAGAAGTCCCTGGGGTTCATCTTTTTGAAGTCCTGGATACCTGGAATCCTCTGCTGTCGTGGCGGTCCTGCTCCTCCCTGCGGCTGGGCTGCCAACCTCTCTATCGTCGCTGTAGCCAGCTGATGGACATCATCAATGCCTCTGGTAAATGCCGTCGTCTGACGCTGCTGCTGGGTCTGCTGCGACTCTAGAAACTGCTGGAAATATGAAAACATCTGCGCAGCATCCACATACCCAGATGGCATCTGCTGCTGGTACTCCTGCTGGTACTGCTGCTGCTGCTGATGCTGCTGGTGCTGCTGGAACTGAGGCTGACGAAACTGCGGGGGAGGCATGTCTGGGGTAGCTGGGATAGTACCCCGAATAGATAGAGGTGCACCCCGAAAAGCGGCAGAAACTCCCACATGAGATGGAGTAAGGGGAGCTGCAGTCCCCGGGTCCTGGTGAGCTGGACGAGAGGTGGCAGACCTCTCAGTGGTGTCACCTGGACCGAGACGCTACGACCGTGTCTCCACCATCCTGAAGACAGATCAACAAGAAAATCAATACGGAGAAGAAACGATATAGTCAAAGGAGACAGTTTATTTCCAAAAGAAAAACAATATCAGCAAGAATTTAGATAGTAGAGATTTAGATAAGAGTTTTTCCTAATGTGATTGAGTACTTCAACTACATCCTATTTCCTACTGCAGGCTGTGGCGATACTCTAGTTCAAATACCACCACATAAACGACCTGCATGTGCCACCACTAAAAACGTGTCACGACCCGCACCCTAGAGTAAGGGCACGAGAAGTGGGTACGTCCAGCCTACGCCGCAGTATCGGCGGTAGAACGCTGTCCTAGGTCAATCATCTAACAGTATAAGGTACCTGTACAGTTTATACACTCCGAATGGAGGTAACATCACAATATATAGTCTCAATCACATCTAAGGTAGAAAAATGAAAGACAGAAGATAGATAGCAACTCAAAGAGAACCATAGCATAGATGAAATAAGTCTAAAGGTCTAGGATACATAACATCCAGAATGTCAACTCATAATACAATAAGTCTAAGAGTCTATACATCTCCACATCTCAAAATACAACACAGAATGTGAGACAAAATGTAGTATAGAAAAGACTGCCTAGACTAAACTGGTCTAGACTACTGGAACATCCTCCTCAGCTGTAGGTAGAACCTGCTGAGGGTCCTCAATACAAGTGTCATCTAGTCCTGCTCCATAATAAGTAGTCACCCATGCCTCGTCCTCATCCTCTGTAATATTTTCAACAGGTCCAGTCAGGACAGGAACGAGCACAATACATCTCACACAGTTCATAACAGGTTAGGAAATACGATACTGGCAATAGAGTAAGATACATGAACTGCTGAAAGGAAATATACGCTGTAAAAGAGATAGCTGTAATAAAATATCTACTGTATATAGAGAACTGTAAGTGACTAGTGATGTAGAGCACAAGATAGGCATGTGAATGGCTAGAATTTATACATGATTACACTACTGAGTTTGCACATGATTACACTACTTTGGAATTATTCACATGTCCACTTCTACTCCCCCGTTTTCCCCAATCAATACACAAGGATCTATACAAGTTACGTTATTATACATGATATCACATGGGGCCCATGAAAGGGTGCACATGATAGTATACATGAGGGCTCTGTGAACATGAGAGTACATGATCACATGAGTGCACATGAATGATGGAAGCATAGAAGTACATGATGATAGTGAAACACACATAACATGAAGTACCCGATGCTCCCGAGGGGGATAACATCTCATGTAAAGATCCATATAGTACCAATCCGTGTTACAAATGTGACAGCAACAAGTAAAGTAATCTAGAGCGAGAAGTAAAGCCTGAACAAGTATGAAACGGTCAGAGAATGTACTCGCCTGCTGTATGAATGTCTGTAGAGAATATGCAGTCTGAGGAGAGGTGTCTGGCTCCTGATCAGAGCAACACAAGTCACAATGTGTTCTAAATAGTAAATATGAAGTCTACTATGCAAACTACATGATTCTAGATCAATGTGGTCAAAAGTCAACTCTTGGTCAACTCTGGTCAACTCTAAAGTCAAACTAGTCAAAGTTAAGTCAATACTAGTCAAACTAGTTAGGGTTTTAGTCAAACTAGTCAACTAGTTGATTTAGGTCATTCCTAGTCATTTCTAGGTGAACTAGGTCAACTTTGACCTAAAGTTGACTTTGGTCAACTTTCAGTCAACAAGGGTCAACAATGGGTTTTGGGTCATTAGGGCTAGCCCCAAACCATAGGCTAGTAATCCTAGGCCATAGGCTAATGATGGGGTTTTCATATAAACCTATAACTAGGAGTCATATATATATATATATCTATATATAGATATATATCTATCTACTACCCATATACCCATATATGGATACTATATACAATACAAACCCACATACATATATATATATATATATATATATATATATATATATATATATATATATATATATATATATATATATATATATATATATAATCACTATATGAAACTAATACAAATATATATACATATCAATATATATATATATACCTATATATATATATAAACTCATATATATATAATATATATAGAGAGGGAAGAAAGAGAGGGATATAGAGTGGAAGAGAGAGTGAAACAGTGAGAGAGAGGGGTCTGGACAGGGGGGGATTGTTTCCCAGATTTCTGGAACCAATTCTAGACCCAAACACACACACACACAATACATATATACACACATATGTATATATATATAACTACACACACACACCACCAATTCTCCCCAAAATCGATCCACACCCTCAAATACATATGTACTTCACATCTACACACTGAAATACACCAGTCTAATACATTAAACATCAACAAAATCGAATTGAAATTCGATTTTCAAAACTTGGAATTAATCCCCAAATACTGTGACTGTGCACAGTGCACTGGAATGGGAAAAAATCGAAATACACGCAACCACACGAGCTAAGGCTCGCAACCTAGGGTTGGTAACTGACATCCCACACATATACTAGGATCCCAAGACACTGACACGACACCACGACACATTTTCACGTGTCCAAACACCCAAAACAGTCCATCGGGTAAGCACTGATACGTGCACACGAAAACAGCGTCGTGCACGCGTCCCACGCACTCGTGGACACACCACGAGACACGACACGTCTCGTGGTCGTGCATACGTGTAGCCCACACATAGGGCTACACATCCCACAGCCTGACACGTGTCCACGACACGCGTGGACACAGAACTAACAGCGTATCAGTCGTGAAAACATGACTGATACACGCGTGTTACGACTACGTCGTGCACGCGGTTACACGCGTCGTACACACGACACAGGACACGAAACACCACGTGCTCGTGTCCACGTGTACACCACGTATAGGGCTACACTCTCGTGTCACTACGAGGTGTCATCGTGTCGTGTCCGTGCGACACGAGACACTCGAAGTTGGTGTCTGTGCGTGTGTGCGTGACCAGTGCGTGTCCAGTACGAGTGAGTTTTCTCACTCGACACGACACGACACCACATGAGACTTTGGGGGCATGTTCGCAGACAATGCCCCCTCGTCTGTGTCAAAACTCACGTGTCCTAGTGTCCTGTGCTGTGCACACTAAAGGTCGGGTAGCAGGGCATGCACGAGGGGCTCGTGCGGTCGGTTCGTGTCCAATTTGGACACAGACACAGCACAGAAATATGCTCAGTCAAGTTGATTAGTGATCAGCAAGTCTAGGGCTTCTAGTTTGTATAATTTGTTTCACAAATCGACCATATCGAATCCATTGTGGCATTTCACCAAACAAGGATTTTAGCCCTACGATACGTGTCCGATACGGACACCAAAACACATCAAAATCCCACCAAACTTTACCCACAGTATTGTTATCCCTATATGAATGCATTTATGAAAGAAAAACAGGAATTTAACTAGGTTTGTGGAAATTTACCTATTGGTGAAATTCCAAGGAAATCAATGATAAAGGGGGTTGTGTGATCTCCAACTCGATGATGCCCAAGCTCCCAAATTCTAGATTTCTTGCTTCCCTTAGCACCCTAGATGTTGTAGGGTTCCAATGCAAAAGACTAGAGTCAATTTGGATCACAAATGATCAAGTTATGAAGGTTTGTAGAAAATAGAATTTTTGTGGATTAAAATTCATGCATTTTTGTTCATGAATTAATCCAATGGGTTATTTATCAAGGTGGGCTGCCAAGGGGGTGTCCTTGGCCAGCCAAGCATGGGGGGGGGGTGTCCTTGGCCTTCCTTCTAGGCTAAGGCATGGACTTTAGCAAAAAGGGTTTGAGATATTTTGATTGTTTAAGGAAAATATCCTTAAAGTCAAAGTCTAGATATTTAAACCTTTATCCCATGACCAAAACATCATCCTAATGATTCTAGGTTAGTGGCTAACTTCTAGTTTAAGGTAGGATAGGTTAGGGACTAAACATGAGACCTACCAAGAATTAAATAATATTAAAAATCACATAATCACAAATTAAATCTAGAAAATTACCAAAATACCCTTTGGTCAAAAACCAATAATTTGATGTTCTAAGCCTATGGCTAAGCTCTCATGGTCATGGCAACTTCTAGGTTAGAGAAAACTAAGGTTTATACTAAGTTATACTAACCAAAATCACGAAGTCATAAGTCATGACTTAGCATGACTTAGAAAATGGTTTAAACACGCTAATAAACACTATAAACCATATCATGCCCTAATCACCATTATTAAAATAATAAAAATAATAATTTTTCAAAAAAAATCCCTAATTTCAGAAAACAGGGTGTTACACCATCTCATTTCCTTATCTCTCCATCACAACTCCTCTCCTTCCTCTCCCCACACAAGGCTCCTCTCCTCCCCTACTCCAAAGTCCATAGTACCAAGCCCCTTTCTCTCCCAGCTCATGTCACTACTCCTGACCCCGACCGGCGATCTCGACCGCCCGTCGGAGCTGCGCCAACCGCCGTCGACCCTGCGACAACGTGCCCCCGGCCGCACTGTCAGCCCCCGCGCTCCTCTAGCGACACTGCCAGCCCTGCGTGGCTCCGCCCGCATGTCCGATCAGCCTACCGTGCGTCCTCTCGTACGTCCTTCCGTGCGTGTCAGCACGTGTGCCGCGCGTGCACGTGCACGTGTCCGGCTTTCTTGGACTTTTCGTCGTCGTTCCGAACCCGAAGCCTCCCGTCGGTGCTTCTTCGTGCAACCTGTGGGTAAATTCTATTCCCAAATAGCTTCTATCTTTCTCACAGAACCCATTTTGACATCCTGGCCAATAGAAATATATATGTTCTGTAGAATAATGTTTAAATGCTTGTGTAGGACTTGGTAGTAATGGTTAGAATGGAATTATATTTTTAGGTGATATTTGTTGTGGATGCTGGTATTGGTAATTATTGTAGCATAATACAACTGGTTTAATTATTCACCAATTAATCAATGTTATTAGTAATTTTATTATAAGGTTATATATATTAAATCCTAAGTAATTAATTGTCTAAATGTTTTATAAAAAGAATTAGTTTTTATGGCATAATGTTTAATGATTATTGGTTAGGATTATTAATAATTACGAAAAAAGAATTTGTTAGGAATAATGGTAAAGATATTATTTTTTGTCTCTAGAAAACTTATATATAAATATATATTTCTTAAACATATTTTTATACTAAAAAACTTTCGATAATTAGAATAATAACAGAAGAAAGATATTATTTCCATAAATGAGTTTATTCGCTAAAATAATTAATTTCGGTAAATAATAGTTTTAATCAAAAAAGTTTTGTTATTAATTTTAAAACCCTTAGTTTGGCAAGAAATCGTATTTTTATGTATAAAGTACTATTTTAATAGTTAAAAGTTATTTTTCCCTTTTATTACGAAAAAAGATTAAAAATGTATTTTCTAAGAAGAATTGTTTTATTATTATTGACGGTAAATAATTTCCAAATTAGTAAAACAAATATTAGTTTTGATAAATATAAATTTCTCAAATTCATTAATCTCTAAAAATGTGTTTTAAAGTTATTTCCTTATCATTAGTTAATACTACAAAACCTATATTTATTCAAAACTACTATTTTGTCAATTAGCATTTTGTAATAAAACCTACTCTTATTATTGTTTCTGTTTAGGTTTACCAACCTACCAGACTTAGCCTCTAGTATTGTACCTTAGAATAAGGTCGTAGTTCTGATTTCTAAATCTGGTGTTACGAATATGTAGGTTCGGATCCCTAAAACCCTAGCGGTTACCTACTTGTTGCCGCCACGTCAAGGAACTACCTGAGGCAAGTTTCATATCTATTCCATGTCTGCATTTTATTTTGATAATTAAATGTATTCATCAGTTAGTTACATGTAGTATAGTTACACTGATTCACCGTGGATCCCTCTCGGACTCCATATAGGTAAATGGATTGCTGGATGGCTATCTTGACATGTTAGTTATTAATTATTGACTCATTGACTTGGGGATTGCTTGGAGGAGTAGTATAACGTCTGTGACCAAAGCCAAATCTCGCTCGTTTCTCGTCTCGCGCTAGCCCCTACCACACAGGGGGTTGAGTCATACCGTATACTATTCATTTTGGCCAAAATGTTAGTATACATATAGTCTCTAGCCCAGCCGGTCACAGGCCCTGTTATATACTCAAACACTAGCTTACATCATTCTGGACATTGACATCATCTTGCTTGTTGGTCTTTTTACTATTAAATACAAAAAATATATATTGTTTCTTTAACTGTCTTGCACTTTATATTTATTATTAATTTAGAATTGCTAGATGTGGATGAAATATGTTCTTGTTCACTCCTGACTGAAGATCCAATATTTTTGGGTGATTGCGACAAAGAGGAGCTATCTTATTGTACCTTCTACGGGCCTGACTTGGGTCCCGTAGATTCAGCTGAACCATGAACCCCGGAACCATAGATGTTAGCTTAGATCTTTTCCTTTCTTTGTTTTTGAACAAGTTGTAATAAAATGAATATTTTGGTTGTTTGTTGTTTCATTTCCAGACTAGTTCAGTTTTAATAAAAATGTTTTATTTTCGTTAGAAGTTTCTGCATGTTGTGTTTCACTGCTTGATACAGCTTACTGCCGTCGTCTCACAACAGTGCAGGCTGGGCAATATCCGACTGGACCCATTATATTGGGATCAGATCATGACAATGTCTCTCTGTACAGATGTAAGTGAAGGTGTCGGACTCTTAATTTAATTGGTGTTTGAGCGATTGTTCCAATGTAAAAGGAATTCAAATGCAAATTTTGAATGGATCATTGAATTTAAGGGTAGAATTTTTCAGCTAACAATTCATACTAAAATTAATCGTCGTTTCTCTACAATTCCAACTATCTATGGAATATTAGACTTTAGATTTTGGATATTTGTAGACTAAGAATAATAAACCTTTTTTTATTAGGTTTGTCGTTCTGTCGATTATCAGTAATAGAACAAACAAAAAAATAATTTTCTCTAAAATAAACACTCACCATCAACGACCTTGGCGATAAGAGTTGTATATTTTCGGTGATAGTATGCCTAAGAGGATACAATCTAGCTAGTTAGTTTATTGAATGCGACCTTGGCGGTAAGAGTTGTATATTTCCCCATGTCGATGTCCTTCCCACCAGATCTGATTTTGGAAAGAACATGTTTTAGAGAGGTAATTATATAAAGTTTAGAAGAAAAAAATTATAAAAGAAAAGTATCTCTAATATTATATAGCAGCTTCAAAACGGCTCAAAATACGGACAAAAGCAATTTCATAACTAACTTTTTATCGTAATTAAAAATTAGCCTAATAAACCCACAATAAAAAAAAATTCTAACTAATATATCTATAACAGAAGAAGAATGAGTCTCGACTTGGCGACTGCAACCTGGTGCCTCCTTCGCCCTTTTTCCCACTCTCATCCCCTCTCCTCCCGCCTCTTCCACTTGTCACCCCCATTTTCCATATTTTCCTGTATTTCGTATTTATACTCGTATCTAGATTTTGGCATGTATTTTTATTTTTCTCAGCTTGTGGAATTTCGGTATTTCTCGTATTTGGGTTTTTGGCTTGGCTCGGTTTTATTGGGTTGGTTCAGTTTGGTTTGGTTTATAGGTTTTGGATCACCTTAACCTATGCTACCCCTCATCCCCACCACAACTCCCCCTCTTTATATCCCCACCTACCACTCTCTCTCCTCATAACTTCCACCATTAATTTTCTTCTTCTTCTTCTTCATCTCCTTCCTCAACACAACTCTCCTAACCCTAGGCAAGTGCATCTTGCCATTACATAAGAACCCTCTTTTCCTTGTCAATTTGCTAGATTAGGACATGGAGACCAACATTAGAACTTGGGTTTTTGTGATTTGGAGCCCCCATTGTCATAGATCTAAGTTTTTTCTATTTTTGGATTTTGCATAGTTTGAGCTATTTGTGTTGGTTTTCTATGAGTTTTGATGTTTCCATGTGGAAGAGCTTTCAGTTTCACCCAAGTTGGAACTTTGGAAATCCGAATTTGGAGTTCGGATGGCCAAGTTATGAACTTGTGAAGCTTTGGGTTCTTCCTTGGTGTTCTTGCTGTTGGAGAAGACAGTGAGCAGTGTGCAGAGCTGTTTAGCTTACGCACACTGAGCTACGTGCGCTCTTTAGTGCTGCGTACGCAGGCTTGAGTACGCTTCCTGTTGGAAGCGTGTCTCCTTGAGCGTGCGTGACTTTCACACACTGCTCCCTGTAGCGTGCGTGACTTTCACACACTGCTCCCTTGAGCGTGCGTGACTTTCACACACTGCTCCCTTGAGCGTGCGTGACTTTAACATACTGCTCCCTTGAGCGTGCGTGACTTTCACACACTGCTCCCTGTAGCGTGCGTGACTTTCACGTACACTGCTCCCTTGTGTGTGCGTGACTTTTCACCTACGCTGCTCTCTGTAGCGTGCGTGACTTTTCACATACGCTGCCTCTTGAGTGTGCTTGACTTCTCACGTACACTGCTCACTTGAGGGTGCCTTGGTACGCAGACTTGAGTGAGCCTTGCGTGCGTGCTTTTGCACGTATGCTGCCCCGTAACCCCTTGCTTAGTCCACTGACTCTTGGAGTTTTGGTTTTATTTCTTTAAGCTTGGCTCTTCTATAACCCCCGTATTTTGATATTTTATTAGATATTTTATGCCCATTTTATATCCTTACGCCTTTTTGTCATGAACTTGATTTTACTTGTTATGTTTGGAATGACCATTGTACATGACTTGGTATGGCAAGGAACTAGCATAACACGACAGTGACCCGTAGTGGTGCACTCCTGACATGACCAACCTGACATGATAGTGGCCCATCGTGGCGCACTCCTGAGAAGTACCCTGACATGATTTATCTTGATAACTTAACTTGACTTGCCTTGACACCGTGGGTGGTCCTTTCTTGCTTGCTTGATTAAATCCACTTGTCCTGTCTTGCATCATGTCTAGGATGGGACTCCTGAGTACCACGGTCAGGAGTACCTACTAAAATGGATTAAGGTTAATAACTAGAATAACACAGTAGTCATGAAGAGATGACACAGCTACAGGCAATCCCGTTACCTGGGCGCTCTTGGAATCTGTAGCCTGCCGTCGAGTAGGGCACATTTCCAGCGCACCGTCGAGTGTTGCACCCTCTAAGTCACCTAAGGGTACATTTGTCTCCTGGACGATGTACCCACCTGAATTCAACCCTAATCTTTCGTCCTGGGTAGCCTGGATGGTCTGCAGGGCTTGTGGCTGTGGAACAATCTCACTGCATCTTGTTAGTAATTAGGTCTGTGATAACCCTAGTTAGTTAAAGTAGTAAGCCGTAGTATCTGCTTGGCCGTGATTGATTGAATGAAGTATAACCAGTTTAGCCATGTCTTGATCCAGTATAAGATTGCTTCCTGTCTTGATTTCTTACATTATTATCTTGTCGATAAATGGTGGGAAACCAAGTTCTGTTCAGATGAAGGGTTACAACCCCGGTCCTTGTCTGGTTTACGGGTTGTAACCTGGTTATCAGAATAGTCCCATGGTTATCTCGTCGTATATCACCCTGCCATGTTTTCGTAAGTTTTAATTTTAATATTAGATTTTCTGTGCTGATTGCTGGCTTTTGTTCTTACTTCGTGGCCCCCTTGTGGCACTTGCTCTTTCTGGGGTTGACCCAGCTGGTTTTGTGTGGCCAGATTTTGGAGCAGCTCCCGAGGATCTACCAAGCTTCCAGCCCCATGGTGAACACTAGACGGAATCCGGGCCAAGAGTGGGTTTTCTATTTTGTTTTGCTCACTCTATTGTAAAAATTATTCTTTTGAGGCGTTTAGCCGACGAGCACCTGTTAGCTCGATGCACTTTTACTTACTGTCTGCCTACGGGCTGTAAACATGATTGACAAATCCTAGGGTTGATCATGTATGACTAAACTCTTGCCAGTCCTAACATTTTGTAACGACTAGCTTCATGATCAGCTGAATATGTGATATTTGGGACACCTTATTATTGTATATTTAATGATCATACATCTTGTGACTTTACTTACTTACTGTGATTGAGACATTAGGCTTGTTCATGACCTTAAGAGACTGTTGGCTTGTAGTAAACCCTCATATATCTAGACAGCCGTAACCGTATATCGAGGTGGTTTCCATTTCAATATACGTAGCTGGCTATGTCTGCCCCCGCTCTCCAGTATTCTGGTTCTGGGGCGTGACACCACTCGCATTGGTGCTTTCCAACTTTTCTCTCTCCCCTCCCTCTCGCTGACTTTGTGTAAAGATGGTTGGACAATAGTCGATAAAGGGAGGAGCCCAAAGGAGGTTGTCTATGGAAAAGGTTGTCCTCTCCAAGCAGTCGGCGATGACGGTCATGAAGCCAGTCCGAGCTCTAGTTAAGCCTTCAACTCCTGCTTCCTGTCATGTCCCCCAAGTGTCTGTAAATATGGCTCATACGACCTCTGTCCCATTCAAGATGTCCATCCACTCTCGATCTCATAGGCTGATAGATACAAGTCTGGAATGAACATGGAAGAGATCATCATGCAATACTTGGAGCCGAAGTACGTCCAGGGAGGAAGGTGGTGGAGATTACCAAGGACAATTTTGCCAAAACAGAGGAATACTGGAAGAACACCATTGTCCTCTACGACATGGGTGCTAGACCGTTCTTTGGTCAACTCAGGCGCTTCACTCTTAGAATGTGGAAGCCGAAAGGTAGCATGAAAATTTATTCTAGAGAGGATGAGTTCTACTTCATCAAGTTTGGATGTGCGGAGGACATCGACAGAGTGCTTCTTACTAGCCATTGGACATTTGACAGGAGATTCATAGTGCAGAGAAGATAGAACCCTTCCATTAATTTTAAAAGAGATCGATTAGCTTCAGTGCCCATATGTTAGACTCCCTTGGCTCGTCCCTCAACAGTTGAGCACTCCGACCATCATGAAGATGGCAAGTACCATAAAAAAGCTTCTTTGAACCGACTTCTCTACGGCTAGAAGGAAACAAGTGGCATTTGCTCAAGTTCTTGTAGAAATTAATACGACAGATATCTATTTGGATCATCTGGAGATCAACGTCCTGACAATATATTTTATCTTCCAAAAAGTAGAATACGATTGGATGCTACCATATTGTCGAACCTGTTAGAGCTTTGGCCACATTCCTTCTCAATGCCCTGATCATCCGAAGTTTTTCCAAGATGGACATTCTAAAGGAAGTGCCAAGACCCAGGAGGAAGCTAATGGACTTGGTGGTTCGGCCAACATAAAGGATGAGGTAGAGCCAAAGGAAATAGTCCAATGGGAGCATATGTTACGTCCTGATCCTGTAAGACCGAAAGTCACCACTGGACATGATATCGTACAAGTTTAAATTATACTTGTACAAGAAAAGTACCAAAACAACCAATAGAATATCTAAGGTACAGAGTTATCGCAAAGAAAAAGTCTATACAAAAGATTTGAATCGACACAAGATATATAAAATAAATCTTTTTATTAATAATATCAGCATGATTACAATGATGCAAGGCTAAACAATGACTTGATTAAAAATATATATTCTCTCTCGATACAATGAAATATTCCACAAGGATTACAACTCAAAAACTATACAAAGATCATGCTCATACATTATGTCCTTTATAACAAAAAAGCACATATCCTTGAATAAAGATCCATCTCTCACCCAACCAATCTCTCCAATACATCAACACCGTCCGAGATACTCCCCGCATTTGTAGACAATATGGTGGAGGTTCAGTACTCAATTTTCTCTCCATTTCTAAGTTCAAAGCTTTCGCGGTAGCTTCATTGATGTTACCCACCAAATAAAAGGCCTTCTCGGGAAGACTGTCTAATTTTTCGGAAAGTATCAGTTGAAACCCCCTAAGCACTGATGACTGGCCTCTCACCGACACCACAAACTAATACGTTCATTTAGTGAGTACAAGCAACACTATGTGGTCTTTCTAATCTTACCTTAGGATCAGTTACATGGCATTAAATATATGTCTGCAAGCATAAAAGTGTCACGCAACAGAGTTGGACTTACCAAATACTTACCATCTATCATTCCCTGTAGTCAGTACAATAATTAAAGACAACTAGGCAACTCTATGGATGAATATAGTGTGTGTCAATAATATTCCAATAAAAGTAGGACAATCTACTAACTATAAAATATCAAGCAATATGCAAATATATATGAAAAGTAAATAGAATTTAGAAGATCAAACATAAATACCGCGATATGTAATAGTTTTCCGCGTGGAGGACTAATATAATCTTGAGAACTCTTGAACGATTAAATCCACTATCAGTTAAACACAAGCTTTGATTCAAAGGCTTACTAACTTGATGCAATTACATGCTAAAATTTGAAGGACACGACGACTTCAACAACCACAAGCTTTTGATAAGCTTGTTGACTTCAAACAACAAGTGTAAAGATCAACACTTGAAAATTCATGCTTTACAATTCGAACAGACTTGTAACCGAGATCACAACTTTGGCACACTAGAAGGCTAGGAGTTAATTTCTTGGTAATGGAAAGGTTTAGGCTCAGAATGAATAGATATACAAGTGAATTGCATGATGAATGAGTGAATACGAATTGAAATCTCAAGGTCTATTTATAGGCTAGCATGGGGACCAAATTAGGACAGAATTTGGTCCCTAACGTTCATAAATTCGAATGTTAAGAGCATAGTCTTCAGGACGAAGAGACTGATTAGGAAATTAGAGTTCGATCCGAGTTCTGCCAACATGATTAGGGTTTTATATCAAGTCTGTATTTGTGGACTAGTTTATATGGTGGACAGAAATGTAGTAGATATAATGTTTCCTAGTGATAATTGTTAACTCGATGTAATTTGGTCTTATAAGCAAATATAAAATACATAATAAAATATAAGGATACGAGCAGGCTGCATACTTCTTAAATGATGACATTTTTTACTTTGACGACAGTAGTCCAAAGATAAATAGATCAAAGAATCTGTATACCTTTCAGAAACTTCGTCCACGAACCCCTACTGGGGGCATTGCCCCCTTGACCCCCGTCTATTGCCCCCTGGAGATGTCATATGTAGTTCAGAAAAAACTTACCGTGTTTGGCTCATCATAATTTTTTCATTGCATATGTCATGGTTTGATCTTGCTGCCTACTTGTCTGTAAATACTTGTTAGACGAATAAAGTAATATAAAATATTTCGTACAAAATAGAATAATGCTAAGTTTAAGTATCAACATGATAGTAATTGTATGAATATTAGTGATATCATAATGTTAAACTTAATCAATTATCCATATTCAAAAATATAATACAATTATTGGGCTAACAATAATATACACCAAAAATTTATACTCAAAGTGTCACAAATGTGTCTCTATAAAAGCCAATCATTAGGCTCATAAAATATATAATGTGCAATACACTTATCTCTGTAAATTACCAGATAGACCAACAAGCCGAGTAACTTTAGCATGCAGTCTAACTTTATATGAAGGTCATTGGCACCACAAGCCATCCTGGACTGTAGCTGGCAAGACAATGATCCTTTCATTGCGGTAGCTAGTCCCACTGAAAGTTCTCGAATCATCTGGGCTAGTACTTTAGCTAGCACTACTATCGCTCTAATACGTCAGTGTTGTTCTCCCAAATGACATAATTTTGGTGCCCTGGCGATCGTTCGAGAACTTACCTTCTGCACAAGTTGTTCATGACCATGTAAATGCCTAAACAACTATTCTAAAACATAAGCATGACATATTTTATATGTATCTAAAATAAATGTATATCAATCTCTATTCAGCATTTACATCGAGTCATCATTCTGGTTAAACTTTCCAAACTAGAAATTTTTATACTTACATAATTTCTAGTCCAGGAATACTGCCTTGGCAACCCAACAGTCCCAAATCTTTTTATGTTATCATTCTTTTGAAACAACTATACAATAATCATCCTTTCCAAAACAATAGAGCAATACTTTATATAATTTTATACAATAACGCTATAGTCCATATGGCAAGGTATTGCAACAGTACAAAAAATCTTTTTATATAGCGATAAATCTAATCAGTTCATGTGATAAAGGCACTCTACTTTACACAAGTCTAACTCATTAGTTTAATAATTTCATGTTCTATAGTAACATTTGTAGGAACGAAATCGTAAAGCACAATACTCTAGAGGGGGGTGAATAGAGTAGGCAGCGGAATATTGCTAATTAAAAATATTAGCAGCAAGATCACAGAATAATAATCACAACTAAGTAAAGTAAAGGCAGAGATAAGAATGCAAACGCAAAGACAGTGATGTATACTGGTTTCTCTCTGTTGAGGACTAATCTAGTCGGTAGAACTCTTGCTACCAGTTGAATCCACTATTGGTAAACCGCAAGTTTTCTTACGAAGTCCTTGCAACTTCTACAACGCAAGCTTTGATACGAAGAACTCGTCCAACTTCAAATGTGAAGAGGTATTCTTCAATCAAGCCTTCTGATTACAATCTCTCAGAAACTTCTAGACCGTACCGTACTGGCAAATCGACTAGAGGATTGTAATTGGCTTGGGATCTGAAATTTAAAGCTCAAGAAAAACTCTTTGGAAGATTGAATGCTTTAGATAAAGAGAAGATTGAAAGTGAATGAGTGAGTTGAAAAGATCGAAATCCTTCTCTATTTATAGGAGTTCCAAAGACAGAATTCTGGCAGAATTCGGGCAGAATTCGGACAGAACTCTTTAAAAAAATCTCGGTCAAATCCGCAACTGCAGGAGGACCAAGTTTAAAAGAATTCAAAAATCAAACGGCCACCAACCGAACTCTGGCCGAACTCTGGCCGAACTCTGGCCGAGTTCTGTCAGGGTTAGGTCAAGTTTTAAAAATTAGTTTCTGATGATTTTTGAAAACCTTTTTGAAAACCTTTTTAAAAGCTTTTGTTTAAATGAATGTTTTTCAAAACAAAGGATATTTTTAAAAGTATTTTGAAAACATTTTGGAATAGCCTATTTCCCAGTATGACTCGGTGTACAACGTATTCCTAGACTCAATAAAATGAAAAATATATTACTCAAAGGAAATACAGACTCGAACATGCAAACATAGCTTCGGTCTTGAACTGTGTAGATAGCTGTTCTTGTTCATGTCCAAGAGTCCGATACAACCTGACTAGCTTCATATATCGAGACAGAGTTTGATCAATTATTAAAATCAGGTTGACTATATGACCAATGGGCCAACAATCTCCCCCATTTTGATAATTGACAAACTATGAATGATATAACATTTAAGCTTGAAATAAAATCAAAAATTGGTCATGTCCTGTATTTTCTCAAAAGAAATGTTAGATCTTTATTTTTCTTCCCCGTTGTCACTTAGCAAAATAATTGCAAAAGAGTAAAAAAAAACTCCCCCGCAATCAATACATAAATAACAAACAGTGAAGAAAACACAAAAAAATAATCATGATAAATGATGGAAATAGTAAAGAAAAATTTGCATAACATCACAGGCATGTATTTGTATTCAGACAGTTTATAATAAATAAAGAATTATATCACAGGCAGTTTATAGTTGAGAAGCAGATAAATAAATGCTAAGTAAATAAACTGATGTGAATCATAAACCAATAAAGATGCAGATAAAGATGTTCAGATGACATCAAATAAAAGAAATCCAGTACAAGTCCTCAAAAAAATACTGATAATAAAGTCTAAAAAGATATAGAAAAACTTGGAATGTCGGAGCATTTCTAAGTGTACAGTAGATAATGTCTAAGTCTCAAAAAGAAACATATCACAACTCCTCCTCATCATCATCATCGTCATCATCAGCATGACGACCAGCATGTCCAGAAGGACCAGCTCCAGAGGTACCCGCACCAGAAGGGTAAGGAGGAGCGCCAGTATAAAACTCACCGACATAATCACGAGGAGGAGCACGGTCAGAACGGTACCAATCATATGCATTATCGGGCTGGAAGTAGGCATGAACAGCCTCATCCTCACAGCGGTAACCAGAGAAAGCTGGATCTCTAGGGATGTAACCGGTTGAATGTCCAGTCTGGATGAAACGAAGGTCAGCTAAGGAATTTGCAATCGCCTGATAACGGGTGACATCGCGAAACTCACGTTCGCGAGCCATGTCTGTCATCGAGACGTGCAAATCTGAAAGGTGCTGGTGTATGCCCTCAAAAGTCATAGCTTACTGCTGAGGAGGTGGAGGAGGTGGAGCAGTAGCAGGAGTAGTAGGAGGAGCAGATGCAGTCATACTGCGACGAGATAACTTGAGAACCTTAGGCTCAGGGTCTTGAGCACAAGTAGATAAATCAATGTCGAAACGCTGAAAGATGCGTGGAAGAATTATCGCATAAGAGAGATTTCTATCTCTTGCACGACAACGTCCCATCATCTGAATAATGGTCTTAGGGGCAGAAAATGGAATCCCCTTAAGAATGTGATACATAGCAGATAATTCAAGAGACGTGACATCATCCTTCGAAGTAGATTTCGGAAGAAGAGTGGAATAAATGATACGGTACAATTCATAATTAAACAAGTTCAAGTTGTTTGCCTTGAACTTTCCAGAGCGAACTCTATTAGGTGCACAGAGTTCCGCTTTGAAAGTAGTAAGTGACATGCCTTCGAAAAAATCAAACTCAGTGATGTCAACAAGCGGTTCACCTTCGTTGGGAATACCAAGGATCTCCGCTAAGAGAACATCATTAAAATTGATATCTAATCCTCCAACACGTGTGCTTACATCAAAAGTGTTTAATATGATATTGCAGTAAAACAATCTAATGGCATTAGTTGCTACGGGAAAACAGAGTTTAACAAAATGCTGTAACCCTAATGCCTCAAAGAAATGGCGATGATCAGGAAATACAGTCCACTTGATGGGTGCGTCTGTGCATATGGATCTCATGGAGAAGTCTCCATACCACAGTAAGGCTTGGTCTACGGTTTGAAAGTAAAACCCGTCGAACGCGCCGTCGCTAGATTGGACTGGCAAAAATAGGAAATTAGTGGGTGGATCCAAAGATGAACCTTCCTCACTTGGGTTGGTTGTCTTCTTCCTCTTAAAGGGGTTGAATCCCTTGGGTGCCATTTGTGCAAATAAAAGAAATAGCACGAAATTGAACGGAGAGGAAACAAGGAGTTATACCTCCCGAGATTGGAGTATGTTGTAGAGAATGAAGAACTCCGCATGAATCCAAAGTTTGGATTGATTTCACCACTTGGATCGGAAGAAAATGGGTGGTGAAGAACTAGGGTTTGGGGTTCTCCTCGTACGGCTGCTTACTGCTGTGATGTGGTTTGGAAGCAATGAGGAAGAAAGGCTCTCGGGTTCTTGTTATATAACCTGACACCCTCAACCGAACTCGGGCCGAATTCGGTCTGACTTCTGGCCGAATTCGCCTGGGTTTGGTTTGGAACACTTTCTTTTTCATTGGCTCATTTCAAATATTTAATTCAAAGATTAGTAATTTCAACCTTCAATTAACATAATTAATATTATTTTATAGATTAAATATCATTACACAGCGACTGTTTCAGATTAGCTGTAGGAGTACTGTCCCAGCTGGCGGAGGTTCACCGGGGAACTCTTAAGTACCGCTTCGCTTCAACCGTAGTTGTGGTGACAGACAGACTCTTTATTGGCTTGTCTCTAACATAGTTTTTGCGTATTTGAAATATAATCATAAAACAAAATTAATTAATATTATTGACGTCCAAAATTCCTAATTCTCAACGTAAATAATTGAAACGATCTTCCGCTAGAGGTTTTGTGAAAATGTCAGCTAATTCATTCTCAGTATCTATGTATACAAGGTCAATATCTCCATTTTGATGATGATCTCTAAGAAAATGATGTCTAATCTCGATATGTTTAGTACGAGAATGACATACAGGATTCTTAGTCAAATTAATAGTGCTCGTATTATCACAGAAAATGGAAATATGTGTATAAAATAAATCATAGTCTTCCAAGGTTTGTTTCATCCACAAAATCTGAGCACAACAACGTCCTGCGGCGATATACTCAGCCTCTGTTGTTGATAGGGCTATAGAATTTTTCTTTTTACTAAACCATGAGACTAAAGCCTTGCCTAAGAAATGACATGTGCCACTGGTACTTTTTCTATCAACTTTGCATCCGGCAAAATCTACATCCGAATAACCAGTAAGGTCAAAGGACTTAGTTTTGGGATACCACAAGCCAACAGAAGAAGTGCCCTTAAGGTATCGAAAGATACGCTTAACTGCGCACAAGTGTGATTCCTTTGGATTAGCTTGAAAACGTGCACACAGGCAAACACTAAACATTATATCTGGACGACTAGCAGTTAAATAAAGTAAACTACCGATCATACCTCGATACTTACGTGTGTCGACCGGCTTGCCTTGTTCATCAATATCAAGCTTTGTTGAAGTTGCCATCGGAGTGCCAATAGGTTTGACATTGTCCAGATCGAACTTCTTTAGCAAATCTTTTGTATACTTGGCTTGATTTATGAACGTCCCATTGACAGTTTGTTTGATTTGCAGTCCGAGAAAGTATTTCAGCTCTCCCATCATGCTCATCTTAAACTTATTCTGCATACACTTAGAAAATTCTTGACACAGAGATTCATCAGTAGGTCCAAATATGATATCATCTACATAGACTTGTATTAAAAGAAGCTTACCATTAAAGGACTTAATGAAAAGTGTAGTGTCAACCTTACCTTTTGAAAAATCGTTGTCAAGTAGGAAAGAGCTTAGACGATCATACCAAGCACGAGGGGCTTGTTTCAAACCGTACAAAGCTTTCTTCAACTTGAAAACATGATCAGGGTTTTTAAAATATGTGAAACCTGGAGGTTGTGCTACAAAACTTTTTCTTTAATAAAACCATTTAAAAATGCACTCTTGACATCCATTTGAAATAGTTTGAAATTATAAAAATATACAAATGCACATAACATGCGAATGGATTCTAATCTCGCAACTGGGGCATAAGTCTCATCATAGTCGATACCTTCTTCTTGATTGTATCCTTGAGCTACGAGTCGAGACTTATTACGAGTCACTAAACCATTCTCATTAAGTTTATTTCGGAATACCCTACGGGTGCCAATGACCGGATGATCAATAGGCTTAGGAATAAGTTCCCAAACTTGATTCTGTTTAAATTGGTTTAATTCCTCTTGCATAGCATCTATCCAAAAATTATCACTACATGCTTCATCAATAGTTTTTGGTTCAAGCTGTGAAATAAATACAACGCTAGAAACAATATCTCTACTGGATGTACGAGTACTTACACCTTTGGTAATGTCACCAATTACTAAATCCTTTGGATGATCAGCCATAAATTTTAATCTTTTCGGCAGACTCTGAAGGTAGCTGGTTCCTGGATCTTCTCTAGGAGGATCAGCTAGTGCTGAGCTGGGTTGAGAATCAGCTGGAGTTGAGCTTGGTACAGATGTATCTTCGTCATTGTTATCGATAGTCATTTGATTCAATTCATCAAAGGTGACATTGATTGATTCTTCGATGATCATGGTTCGTTTTGTTGAAGACTCTGTATCCTTTACACTTGGCCGCATAACCTAAAAATATACCTTCATCGGCCTTTTCGTCAAACTTTCCCAAATTGTCTTTTGTATTAAGAATAAAACATTTACAGCCAAATATTCTAAAATAAGAAACTGATGGAATTCTATCAAACCATAACTCAAATGGAGTCTTCTTTGATTTGGGTCGAATTAGAACTCTATTGAGAACAAAGCAAGCTGTATTGACAGCTTCAGCCCAGAAATATTTGGGTAGACTAAACTGGTTTAACATCACTCTGGCTATTTCGGATAGAGTTCTGTTCTTACGTTCCACAACTCCATTTTGTTGTGGAGTCCTAGGGCAGGAGAACTCGTGTACAAAACCGTATGTGTCACAAAAATGCTCAAACTCTGCATTCTCGAATTCGCTTTCGTGATCGTTTCTTATACGAGTGATCATGTAACCTTTTTCATTCTGAACTTTCTTGCAAAAGACGACAAATTCGGATAATGTATCATTCTTCCGTGTCAAGAAGTATACCCACGTGTATCTAGAGAAATCATCTACAATTACAAAAGCATAAAGTTTACCTCCGAGGCTAGCAACTCTGCTAGGACCAAATAAGTCCATATGAAGCAATTGTAGAGGTCTAGTAGTACATACTGCATTTACTGATTTGAATGTGGATCTGGTAGCTTTGTTCTTTTCACATTGACTGCATACCAAATCCTTCTTGAATTTAATGTCCGGTAAACCGCGTACTAGCTTCTTTGTGGATAATCTTGATATTGTGTCCATATTTGCGTGACCGAGTCTCATATGCCACAGATGACTCTCATCGCTTTTAGCCATTAAGCATCTACCTGAAATGTTAGTTTCTTCCAACAAATAGAAAATATATATGTTGTCTTCCCTGATACCTTCAAAGATAGTATTACCAGTTAAGCTATCAACTATAATACATTTGTCTTTGCCAAAGTTGATGCCATAACCATGATCAGCCAAATGACTTATGCTGAGTAGATTATGTTTCAACTCGGTAACCTGACAGACATCTTTAATAACAGGATATGGAGACTTACCAACATCACTGATACCAATAATATACCCTTTCAAATTATTATCGAAGGTGACATAACCTTCCTTCTTCTTCTTCGACAGTGTTGCAAATAATGTAGCGTCACCGGTCATATGTCGTGAACAACCGCTGTCGAGGATCCATTTGCTTTTAGCATGTGACGGGTGTTCCATCTACAAAATAGTTTGCAGATAAAACTTTTGGTATCCATTTCTTGTAGGGTCCTAAAATGTTAGCTTTTGGTATCCAAGCATAAATATTTAAATCAACAAGCTTTCTGATTCTACATGCAGATGAAATATGACCAATGACGCCACAATAATGACATTGTGCATGTCGAGTGTTGAAAGCTGAGTGGTGTGCATGGTTGGTAGGTTTAGGTTTTCTAGTATAGAAGAAAGCATACCTATGATCCTGTTTGGGCTTAACCTTTTGGGGTAAAGGTTTGATAGGGTTAGGTCTGACAGTGTTTGGCTTGGAAATGTTCCGATTTTTCGGTAAGTGACACGTGTTAGGATAGGAAGTAGCAGGCTCAGGCTATTTTCCTAACCTAATTTCTAATCTTTTTGAAGTGTCATACAACTTAGTATAATCAGAGGTAAGTGTTTCCATTCTGATTTGTGCACATTGAAGACTTTTCTTCTCTATCGAAAGTTCTTCCTTGAGTTGGTCAATAATTGTCTTTCTCTTCAGATGATTTGGTAGTCTCGTGTAATAAGAGCTTTATAGAAGAAAGCTCACCAGACTCACTAACATTATTTCTAACCTCAGCTAGTAGGTCGGTAAGTCTACCTATTTCACCTTTGTACTCTTTGAGTACCTTCTTAGAGGTCTGATACTTGCTACGCAGTTTCCTGTAATCAGTCATCAGTTCACTGAAGGCATCTCCTAATTGCTCAAAAGTGAAGTCATCATAAGTATCAACTACAGGTTCAGTAGGTACCTGATCGGATGCCATAAAGCATACGTTTGCAGCGTCTTCTGATTATTCGTCTTCTGAGTCGCTGGCTTCACTTTCATGCCATATGCTGGTGTTGGCATACTTCCGTGATGTTGATCTTTTTAGGTTCCCTTTTTCATACCTATTGCTCTTCTTGCTTGATGATGAGTTTGTAGGACAATCCTTCTTCATGTGTCCCTTCTTCTTGCAGCCGTAGCAGACAGCATCATCTTGATACCAGTTGTTGCTGCTGTTGTTTTCTTTGGCTCTCTTCTCATATCTCATGAATTTTTTGAATTTCCTTGCTAGGAGTGCTTGATCTTCAACATCAGATTCACTGCTGTCTGAGTCACCTTCAGCAGCTTTTCTGTGCTGAGCCTTGAAAGTGATCGTCTTCTCCTTTGGTGCAGGCTCTTCAAAATCTTGTAGCTCCAGTTCATGAGTGAGTTGCTTACCCATGAGTACTTCGAGGGACATAGTTGTGAGGTCATTCCCTTCAATGATTGCAGTAGCCTTTGGAATCCAGTTCTTGGTAAGTGCTCGCAGGAGTTTGCGAATCTTTTCATGGTTACTGTACTCTTTGCCTAGGAAGGACAAAGGATTTACAATATCCAAGAACCTTTCGAACATCTGAGTAACTATTTCGTTGGGCTTCATCTTGAACACCTCATACTCTTGAGTAAGTCTGCTGACTTTAGATTCTTTGACTTGAGTCGTGCCTTCATGTGTGACTTCAAGTAGCTTCCATACTTCATTAGCCGTTGTGCAGATAGACACCCTGTTAAATTCAGTTCTGTCTAAAGCACAAAATAGAGCGTTAATAGCACGTGCGTCAAGACTGGCCCTTTTTTTTCCTCTGTATATCTGCTACGGGGTTTTTCAACTAAAACTCCATCAACATTTATACGAGGTGGCTTTTGATAGCCATCAAGAACAATAGACCATAAATCAAAGTCAAGTGATTTCAAGAAGAAACTCATCCGTGTTTTCCAATAGGTATAGTTTGTACCATCAAACAGTGGAGGTATGTTTGTGGCCTGGCCTTCACTTGTGAATTTCACAGTTGCCATGTGTTGTGCAGTGATCTATATAACAGTTAATTAAAATGAATAAATAATTGCACTGTTACCTTTGCTTTACCTGTAACACCCGCTCTGATACCAATTGCAGGAACGAAATCGTAAAGCACAATACTCTAGAGGGGGGAGGGTGAATAGAGTAGGCAGCGGAATATTGCTAATTAAAAAATGTTAGCAGCAAGATCATAGAATAATAATCACAACTAAGTAAAGTAAAGGCAGAGATAAGAATGCAAACGCAAAGACAGCGATGTATACTGGTTTTCCTCTGTTGAGAACTAATCCAGTCGGTAGAACTCTTGCTACCAGTTGAATCCACTATTGGTAAACTGCAAGTTTTCATACGAAGTTCTTACAACTTCTACAACGCGAGCTTTGATACGAAGAACTCGTCCAACTTCAAATGTGAAGAGGTATTCTTCAATCAAGCCTTCTGATTACAATCTCTCAGAAACTTCTAGACCGTACCGCACTGGCAAATCGACTAGAGGATTGTAATTGGCTTGGGATCTGAAATTTAAAGCTCAAGAAAAACTCTTTGGAAGACTGAATGCTTTAGATAGAGAGAAGATTGAAAGTGAATGAGTGAGTTGAAAAGATCGAAATCCTTCTCTATTTATAGGAGTTCCAAAGACAGAATTCTGGCAGAATTCGGGCAAAATTCGGACAGAACTCTTTGAGAAAATCTCGGTCAAATTCGTAACTGCAGGAGGACCAAGTTTAAAAGAATTCAAAAATCAAACGGCCACCAACCGAACTCTGGCCGAACTCTGGCCGAGTTCTGTCAGGGTTAGGTCAGGTTTTAAAAATTAGTTTTTGATGATTTTTGAAAACCTTTTTAATAGCTTTTGTTTAAATAAATGTTTTTCAAAACAAAGGATATTTTTAAAAGTATTTTGAAAATATTTTGGAATAGCCTATTTGCCAGTACGACTCGGTGTACAACGTATTCCTAGACTCAATAAAATGAAAAATACATTGCTCAAAGGAAATACAGACTCGAACAGGCAAACATAGATTCGGTCTTGAACTGTGTAGATAGCTGTTCTTGTTCATGTCCAAGAGTCCGATACATCCTGACTAGCTTCATATATCGAGACAGAGTTTGATCAATTATTAAAATCAGGTTGACCATATGACCAATGGGCCAACAACATTTATACAAAAATGATATTTCTCTCTTTATCTATGTGGCTCGTCTCTTTTATTATTAGCATGCAATAATTTTCACAGCATACAAAACATATAAGCTATATTAAGTTCATTAGGTATGAAGATAAAGATGTGAAGGTTTTATTGAAACTACCAACATGAAGAAACGTCAATCTACAACAAAGGAGCAGATCTTTGTAATATTCTCTGTAAGAACCGAAATCCAAATGGCCGATCGAACCAACAAATCATCTCAATTTACCAAGCAAAAAGGAACAATACAACGTATGGATATAGAGGTTGGTGGAAACTTAGCAAGGTCTGTCAGAAGACTGGGTGTTGGGTCTATTCTGGGAAAGATGATAGGCCTTGCACCAACGGTGCCCAAGGCCATAGCCGATAGCCTAGGGAACTGACAAGCGCTTCTGGTGCTCGAGACAAGATGCACTCAAACTTCGTGGCTAAAGCACTCCGCCTTGCCTTCCTCCTAAATTTCTTCTAGCGTCTGATTGGGAGGAAAGAACTCTAAGAAGGTGCAACGTGAGATTAAAGGAGATTTCCCGGCTAACTTGACTCTTCTAGAATTAGTGCAATCCTCTTAGAAAAGAGGGTTGAAGTACGTAAAGGCAACTCTAGAGGGGAGTGAATAGAGTATGTATCGAAAATATCCAATTAAAAATTAACTCTATTTAAGTCCAACCAACACAAAGTATAATCAGAGTATAAATGCGGAATATAAATAGAGATAAGAAAAGCATACACAGACACAGTAGTTTTTAACCTTGTTTTGTAACGCCCCAGTCCCAAAATACGTAGGACTAGAACGCAATCATGCTAGCTGTATATATACGAAGTATATGGACCCTCGTATATATACATAAGCTGTAAAATGCAGTAACCAAGGTACTAAATCTCATCCACAAAGATAAATATGATATAAAAGTAACTATGAATTTATCATGTACACAATAGTTGGGCGGAGACAAAGTCCACTACCAACCAATTAAAATATGGAAAAATTTACAAGGAAAGAATTTAGCAAGCGAGAGCAATGGCGAGTCCAAGAGTAATCACCACGAAGAAAGGAATGGCCTTAGCTAGAGCACCTGCAAGAAATCACGGAATACACACCTGGCGAGATAACCAGGTCCTCAAAGGGACGTAACAAGATACATCAACATGCCATATAACTGAATATATATACTATGTCATAAATCACAAGTAAAGTAAATGGTCACACTCGTAACAAGTTCCAATACCTCATCATCGAAACTGTGGACTACCCCTACAACTAAACAAGGACAAGGGGTAGTACACTATACCGCGATGCGATATTGTCCTAAGCTACTAATGGAACGGGGTGATATGACATTGACGAGGGTTACCTAACCATCTAATGTGTTTATGCAGTAAGAACAAACCTTTAACGCATGAGCCCTGGCTGTAAATGGGATCGGCATAGTTCCCATATAGGGCACCAGGGGCCTACGTCCATAACGCTCGGGAAGCGTCAGAGGGCACCATGTGCAAGGGGCTACGTCCATAACGCTCTGGATAACGTCAGAGGGCACCTGGAGCCTGCGTCTCCGGCGGAGCGCACATGTAATGAGGAAAGTGCATAGAAGCCCATACGTCAAGTAATGTTCTCCCCACCCAATGTACCTGTCATGTCGCATCTACGACCATGTACCTCTACTAACTGCTAAGTCTCCTAACACGCCTCTACTAGCAGTTAGCCCTAACGCATGCGTATGGGGGATCAGCCCACACGCAAGAACCTCTACATGATACTAATCTCACACATCCTCGTGGTACAACTGTGTCAAGGTATATACAATACACCACAATGGTAGTCCCTTAACTCTAGGTCAACATGCAATCAAAGGATACTAACAAAGTAAATTATTAATCACTGAACAGGCAGTAAATCAGGAACTGTAAGAACCGAAAATAAAGAACAGTGATATATAAAATAAATGCAGACTGAATATAAACAGTTTAATGGCAAGGTATCTTGCCTGGTGCGTCGTCTGGTGTGATACGATGATCCGACAAGTCTTGATTGTCCAATAGCCATGGTCGATAGGTAGAGGCCTGAAGTTGCGAGGAATTAGGAGCAGGAACTAGTCATGACTAGTCACGATCACGGGTGGTTGATTGAGGAAAATTTTGTAGAGATGGGTACTATTTTGAAAATATTTATAGCCCTTGAAAATAGTTTCATATAAATACTTGTACATATAAAAATTTATTTTAGGCTAAAGACTAAGTATATGTAAAATAACATTTTAGGTCGAAAACTATATTAGTAAAAGGTAAATATTTGAAAAGACTAGACTTCATTGTATAATTGAGTAAGTACCTTTTTATTAATCAAAATATTAATTTTTAGGAAAAACGAGTTTTGGGCAAAACCCTATAATAATATAATATCATATGATTTAGGGTTCGAAACCTGGTTTGAAAACAATTATAAGCCAAGGTCAATAAAATATATTTCTCCACAGTTATATATATTGGTAAATATTATAGATTTATTTTACCAAAATAATAATGATAATACTAATGTTAATAAAATAATTCTAATAATAATATTAATCAATACTAATAATGATATTGTAATAGTAATAATAATAATAATAATAATAATAAGCTAATAATATTAATTACTAAGAATAAGAATGGAACAAAATATACTATCCATTCTTCATTTCCCCAAAAGAGTGCGAGTGAGAGAACATAGAGGAGAGAGCAGGAGGAGAAGGGGGTTTACCGCGGTGGTTGACTCCGGCGACCGTTGGCCGGGTGGAGGCGCGCGCCTGGCCGGAGGCGGCGAACGGGATGGCCACCGGAGATGGGTGGAGGCGCGTCGATGCCCGTGGAACCACGGTGGTGGCGGTCGGAGGGACCGAGGCGTCGAGTGGCGGGGGTTTCTGTTGGGGCGGAGCAGCCGGCGGAGGGCAGATGCCGGTGCGACTGTGAGACGGGCGCACGGTCCCGCGGCGGCGCAGATCTGGACGGGGGCTCCTCGGTGGTGGTGGAAGATCATCGTCGGCGCGGTGGTCGCATTCAACAGAGGCGGATGGCGCTCATGCCGGAGCGGAGGTTAGCGCGGCGCTGGGGAGAAGAGCGGCGGTCCTGGGATGAGGCCGGGCGGAGAGGGGAAGCCACAGAGATTCGACGGAGGAAACGGCGACACGTCGGCATACGGGGAGATGGGCGGCCGATGGCACGGCGGAAAGGAAGAAAAGGGGTTTGCTGCGATGGCGGTGCCGACGGTCATCCGTGGAGCGCGGCCGACCGGAGACGGGTGGAAGAGTGGAGGAGACGAGACGGCTCTGGGTTTGGTCCGGCGGAAGAGCTCCGGCCACAGAAGGTGGCGGTGGCTCCGATCGCGGCTGGCGAGGCGCTGGGAGACTTCGTCGAGCGCGATGGAGGTAAGGATTTCCCTTCCCTTCTTTTTCTGTGGTGATTGTCCTGGTGGTGTTTGCGGAGATGTCGGGGGTGGTTTTGGTCGGGTGAGGCTAAACTTTAGGGTGTCGGACAGGAGGCTGTCCACGTGTTTGCTGTGTGGCCGGGTCTTTGGACGTCTGGTCGCCGGAAGACAATGGTGGATGGTGGTGACGGTGATCGGGATGATAGTGACAGAGACGGGTGGCGGGGATGCTGGTGGTAGGCTGTAGAGTCGGAACGGTGGCGACGTGGAAATTTGGATTTGGTTTTGGCGTGTCGGGTGTCGATGGATGTGGGTAGAGTTAAGATCGGGTATTTGATGACGTCGGGGTGTGTCTGACGCGGGGATAATATATTTGTATAATATGGAATAAGAATGGTGGACACAGACACAATACACATCTGTGGATGGAAAAATTCTGGAGGAGTACCTCTCCTTTTATAGGAGGTGGGAATTCCCAGTTGGATAGAGATTGGGATTCATTTAAATCCCAATTAGATAATCCCCTATTAATTTAAATCGGTTTAAATCCAAATAAATTTCAAACCAAATAAATTCTATCCTTAGTTTAAAATATTTTAAATAAAGCCCGTAAAATCTCTTGCAATTTAATTTACCATATTTAATCAAATATTAAAATTAAACAAATCCTAAATATCATTTTCATCGTTAAATAAATATGGAAATAATTAATTTCAAAAATCACTATAAATACTTTAAATATTAATTATGAACTAGCTTTTATAATAACACGATATATTAGTAAGCAAATATCACATTTCGCAAATCTTTTGGAAATATTTCATATAACCTACAATTTTTTTTTTCAAATCTCCACTCATTTTTAAACGACGAACAAATAACTCTTTCTAGAAGTATCAAAATATTTATCACATATTGTTTGAACATGAACCTTTCCTATAAAAAATAAAATTTATAATAAAAATATTTTTCTAAAGTATGTACCTCGACACATATTCGCACTCGTCGAGAAATTACGAACGCAAATTCGCACGTTACGCAAATTCAACCATGAGAACTCGTATGCGACGTACAAATACGAAATAAAAAAAATGAATACAAAATAAAAATCGTAGTAGAAATTTAGGGGTTTTACATGTTTTTCTCGTGGAGGACTAGTCCAAGCCTGAGAACTCTAGCTCAGGACTAAAATATACTATTTGTGAAATAGACTACGAGCTTTTACTCAGAAGAGCACGCCAACTTCTTACAGATTCGTAGATGGCAAAACTTGGAATTGTCCAAGTGTCTTCTTTTGAAAACTCTTGTACGCAAACTTCTAGCTGACTCGCACAGAACACCTTTGGGGCTTGAAAAGTTTTGTGACTAGTTAGATGGGAAGAGTAAGCTTAGAATATATGAGACTATAGAAGAAGTGAAGATTGGATGATTGAAAATGAGTGGAAACAAGCCCTATATATACTAGTCCAGAGAGGCAGAGTTCGGCCAGAACTCTGTCCCAAAAATTCAAATATTTTGACCGTTGAACAGCTAGCATCCATGAAACCCTAAAATTAAGGTCCTGGATTCTAGGGGCAGAGTTCGGCCCGAACTCTATGTGGGGAAGAGTTCGGCCCGAATTCTGTCTCCTAGGAGACAAAATGTTCAAATGGGCTATATAGGCTTGGTTTGTCTTGGAGTTTGTTTGGTGGAGCTTTGGGTATCATATCTAAGCTTTGAGATACTCAGTACGATTCAACTTACAACAGCCTAGACTTAATAAAAGATAAAAGTACAGACTCAGAGTACAAGTAACAGCTGTACTGATGAAGCAATCGTCGGTGATGTCTATCTTTAACTGATATGTGATGATGTTCTATTTTGGAGCTTGATGGAGCTTGATGTGTCAAGTTGGATCGTAACGGATATCGTCTTGTTAATTATCAAGATCAGGTTGACTGTGATCCAGTTTGGATCAACAATCTCCTCCATTTTGATAATTGACAAAAACACAATATTTGTATGTCGCAATATTCATACCTAGACACATATTATATAGAATATCTCCCCCGTAGATGAACATGTCGGCTCTCCCATAATTAAATAAGTCCTAAGACAAGTCCTAATCCAAGCAAGCACAACATAATACAAGTATTCCCAAAGCAAATATGCAAATATCAAGTATTCTCCCAATTTGTCACTTTGCAAAATAAGATATAAGTGCTCCCCACAAAAAAAATAAAGACATGCAATCACACAACTTTAGAATCATAACCATAGCCAATAAGTGAAAGAGACAACTAGCAAGATTATAACTCAAAAGAAACCAAAGTGCATAGATTTAACAAAAAGTAGAAATACTACAACTCAAAGTTTTAAAGAACTACTACATAAAGCATAATGAAACTAATTCTAGAACTCCAAAAGAGTTAAAAAGAAACAGTTTTGAAAAAAATCTCGAATGAGGAATAATGAATGTTATAAGCCATAGAATAGTGTAGCCATATAATAAATTATTGTTAAAATAATGATCAGCACAGTGGAACTGCCTCAGGTTTGCTGTAGGGGCCGGATCCCAGCTAGCGGCAGTCCGAAGACTAGTGCACCGTGTTGCTTAGGCTTTTACGCATTTTTGTTAGAAGGGCTCTTTCGGCTTGTACCCAAAGCAATGCCACTAAGAATGATATATGTTATAACCGTTATTTACGTAGGTACATCTTATTGAATGACAGTTTCATCCAAAATTCATAACTTTCGACAAAGAAAATTGAAGCGCTCTTCGGCGAGTGGTTTTGTGAAAAAAACATGCTAGCTGATGTTCAGTGTCAATAAATTCCAAGTTAATAGTGTCGTGCTGTTGATGATCACGTAATAAATGTCTAATTTCTATATATTTTATACGTGAGTGACATATTGGGTTCTTGGTCAAATTTATTGTACTAGTGTTACCACAAAAAATAGGTATGTGCTTGAATAGTAAGTTATAGTCTTCAAGAGTTTGCTTCATCCACAAAATCTGTGCATAACAACGACCAACTGCGATGTACTCAGCTTCTGTTGTGGATAGTGCGACAGAATTCTGTTTCTTGCTAAACCATGAGACTAAAGCCTTTCCTAACAAATGACATGTATTACTGGTATTCTTACGGTCGACTTTGCATCCCATAAAATTAACATCGGAATATCCGATTAAGTCAAATAAAGTAGTTTTGGGATACCACAAGTCTACCGTAATCCTTCCTTTAAGATATCTAAAGATACGCTTAACAGCGGTCATGTGCGATTCCTTAGAGTTAGCTTGATATCTAGCACATAAGCAAATACTAAACATAATATCGGAACGACTAGCAGTTAAATACAATAGACTACCAATCATACCTCGATACTTACGTTGATCAACCGGTTTGCCGTTTTCATCAGGTTCCAACTTTGTTGTAGTAGACATAGGAGTGCTGATAGGTTTGATGCTATCAAGCTCGAACTTTTTTAGCATATCCTTTGTATACTTTGATTGACTGATGAAGATGCCTTGCGAGAATTGTTTGACTTGCAGTCCAAGGAAGTAGTTGAGCTCCCCGATCATGCTCATCTCAAACTCGTTCTGCATATACTTGACAAATTCTTTGCATAGACCCTCATTAGTAGACCCAAATATGATATCATCTACATAGATTTGTACTAACAGAGTAGTGTCATCAAGAGATTTTATGAAAAGTGTAGTGTCAATTTTTTTTGAAAAATCTTTATCAAGTAAAAAAGTACTAAGGTGTTCATACCAAGCTCGAGGAGCTTGTTTGAGGCCATAAAGAGCTTTTTTAAGTTTAAAAATATGGTCAAAAAATTTATGATTTTCAAAACCAGGGGGTTTCTTAACAAAAATCTCTTCTTTAATATAGCCATCTAGAAAAGCACTTTTCACATCCATTTAAAAAAGCTTAAAGTTTTAGAAATTTACAAATGCACAAAGCATCCGAATAGATTCAAGTCGTGCAACAGGAGCATACATCTCATCATAGTCGATACCTTCCTCTTGGTTGTATCCTTGAGCTACGAGACGAGCCTTGTTGCGAGTGACAGTACCGTCTTCATTAACTTTGTTGCAAAAAACCTATTTAGTACCAATTATCAAATGGTCAACAGGTTTAGGAACTAGTTCCCAAACCTAATTTCTTTCGAATTGGTTGAGTTCTTCTTGCATTGCAGATATCCAAAATTTATCGTTAAAAGCTTCTAAAATATTTTTGGGTTCAGATTGAGAAATAAAAGCAGTGCTAGCAATAGAATCTCTTAAAGAAGATCGATTAGTTACCCTTTTTGATACCTTACCTATTACCAAGCTTTCTGTATGTGAAGGTTTGAATTGGAACTTCTTTGGTAAGTCCTCCAAAGAATTGGTTTCAGGTGGTGTATCTACAGGAGTATAAGTTGATGGTTCAGATTGAGCGTCAACGTCGTCATCGGAGATAGCAGCTGAACTATTACTCTCATCAAATGTGACATTAGTAGACTCTTCAACAATCATAGAGCGTTTGTTGAACACTCTATATCCTTTGCTCTTGGCAGTATATCCAAGAAAGATACCTTCGTCAGCTTTGGTATCAAACTTGCCTAAGTTGTCTTTGGTATTAAGGATAAAGCAGCGACAACCAAACACTAAAAAATAAGAAATAGTAGGAGTCCTACCAAACCAAAGTTCATAGGGAGTTTTTTTTGAAATAGATCGAATCAACACTCTATTTAAAATATGGCATGTTGTGTTGACAGCTTCTGCCCAAAATATTTTGAAACTGAAAAATGATTCAGCATGACTCTGGCCATATTGCCTAGAGTTCTATTCTTCCGCTCCACAACACTATTTTGTTGAGGAGTTCTAGGACAAGAAAATTCCTGATCAAAACCATTTAACTCACAAAACTTTCCAAAATCAAAATTTTTGAATTCGCCACCATGATCACTTCGGATATGAGTAATCATGTAGCCTTTTTCGTTTTGGACCTTTTTGGAAAATATTTTGAAAACTGAAATAATATCACTTTTGTTTGCAAAAAAAAAAATACCCAAGTAAATCTTGAAGTCATCAACAATAATGAAAGCATAGAGTTTTCCGCCAAGACTGACTACTCTACTAGGAACAAATAAATCCATATGGAGTAATTGCACAGATCGAGTGGTACTTACAGTGTTGATGGATTTAAAAAAAGATTTGGTAGCCTTATTCTTTTCACATTCGACACATACCGTGTCTTTTTTTAATGTGATTTCAGGCAATCCTTTTACTAGCTTCTTGGTAGATAGTCTCGATATGGTGTCCATGTTAGCATGACCAAGACGCTGATGCCATAATAGCCTTTCATCTTTGTGGGCGTAAAGGCATCTACTTGCACTATTAGTATCTCTAGATAGAAAATATATATGTTATCTTCTTTTATCCCTGCGAAAGCAATGTCTCCAGATGATCTATCATAGATAAAGCATTTAGTTTTACCGAAGTTAATATCATATCCATGATCAGCAAGATGACTAATGCTGAGCAGGTTATGCTTTAACTCAGTCACTAAACAAACAACCTTAGTAACGGAAGAAGGAGGATAACCAATTGTACCATTACCTATGATATAGCCTTTCAAATTGTTGCCGAAGGATACATATCCTTCCTTTTTCATCGATAGTATTGTGAATAGATTAGCATCTCTAGTCATATGTCACGAGCACCCACTATCGAGAATTCATTTGCTTCTAGTTTGAGAAGGAAGGTCCACCTACACCACGAGTAGATATGACCTTTGGTACCCAAATTCTTGTAGGTCCTAAAAAGTTAGTCTTCGGTACCCATGCATATAGATTAATATCAATTAAATTTCTCATTCTACACTGTGGAGATACGTGTCTATGTAAACCACAGTAAGTAAATGTAGCATGTATATTTATAATGGGTGCAGGATGATAGTGATGTCTGTATGTGGGTATAGGATGATGATAACTACGTGAAGTAGTAGGATGATGATAATAACTACTATGTGTATTAACAGGATGATGATAATTATTACGTGTAGCAGCAGGATGATAACTACGTGTGTGTGTTTTACGTGCTGCATGGGAGTAAGTGTATATAAAAGCATGTTTATGTGTAGCATGTAGATGCATGTTATTGTGATGACGTGTTCTATTGTGTAGGTGTTTAATATGTGTGCTACGATTGTGAGACTGAGTTTGAGGTTGAGCAACCTGTTTACCCAGCCTGATCTCTAATTTCTTAGAACAGCAAATACTTCATCATACTTAGAAGTCAGACCATTTATTCTAGCAGTAGCAACTTTGTATGTGTTCTTTTCTTCAGCAAGCTCTTTATTGAGTGCTGAATATCTCGTACTTATTTTTCAATGATAGATTCGGCATCGTGTAAGCTTAACTTAAGCTTGGATACCTCCTCGACGTCCTCTGTGGGAGGAGTGTCTCCAACATTATCTAATAAACATGAAAGTCTATGGATCTCAGCTTCATGAGCCATGATTTTATCCTTAGCATATTTGTATTTGTTAATAACCTTTTTGTGGTCTTCAAGTAGATCACTAAAGGCATCATCCAGTTCACCAAAAGAAAAGTCGTTAAGAGAATCATTTACCTTATCTGAAGTTGCTATTAAACAAACGTTTGCCGTATCTCGTGGAGAGTCCTCTTCTTCGTCTGAATCACTGGCCTCGCTTTCGTGTCAGATGCTAGTAGTGGCATACTTCCTTGAGCTTGGTTTCTTGTACGGCTTTTCGTATCTACTTCCTTTCTTTGCTACATGACAATCTTTTCTGACGTGTCCTGTCTTCTTGCATCCGAAGCATGTGGGTTCTTCCTCATCATCTTTTTGCTCCTTCTTTCTTCGGTTGAAGCGTAGGAACTTCTTGAAATTTTGAACCATGAGTGCTTGATTGTCACCTTCAGAATCATCGCCATTTGTTTCCTCTGAACTGGTTCTTTGGCAATGAGCTCTTAAGGCAATTTCTTTTTTTTTGGAGCAGTTTATTCAAAATCTTTGAGGTCGAGCGCATGCGTTGTCACGATCCGCACCCACTGTGAGTTTACGAGAACGTAACAACGCCCAGCCTACGCCGCAGTGTCGGCGGTAGAATGCTGTCCTAGGTCACAACATCTAATAATATAATGCTAAGCAGTTTACACTCCCCGAGTGGGGGTGACATATCAGGATGTAAACTCAATCACAACTAAGGAAAAAGAAGTACGACATGATATAAAACTCAAAATAAAATACAGAAGATCAGAAGAGTCTAAGTGTCTAAGATAACATCTCAGCAAACATCCGGAAATACAAGTCTCAACTATTGAATATGAAAGAATATATACAATCCAGATCCTAAATGATAATAATAGTAAAACCTAGACAAGGGAGCCTCAGTCTCTATAGCTAATGGATCCGGCTGGAAATCTGGATTACTAGTGTCATCTAGAGCTACCCCTTAGTAGGTATCCACACAGGCCTTCTCCTCGTCCTCTGTAATATTTTTAACAGATCCAGTCAGGACAGAGCGAGCACAATACATCTCAACAGTTCATAGCAGGTTATAAAATATAATCATACAATAAAGTAAGATACAAGAAACTGAAGAAAGTACAGAATATAAACAGAGAGAGAACTGTAATAGAAATATCTACTATAAGTAGAGAACTAACAGTGGCTAGTGAGTCAGAGTATAATATAAACATGTGAATGGCATAGGAGATTCTGATGAGACACTACGGAGGTGATCAGATGAGATACTACTTGGATATTATTCACATGTCTACTTCTACTCTCCCGTACCTCCAATAAATACACAAGGATCCAGTCAGGTTATGTTATGATCCATGCAATGGCCCACAAGGGGTGATACATGGTAGGCCCAAAAAAGGGTGATTCTAGGAATGCCCATAAATGGGTGATTCAAGGAAGACTCTGTGATCATGAGAGTACATGTTACAAGTGATCAATGAACCATGAAGCATAATGATACACAATATAAGTGAAATGCACAGAACATGTAGTATCCGATGCTCCCTGAGGGGATAATATCTCAAGAAGGGATCCATATAGTACTAATCCGTGTGACCAACGTGACAGTATCAAGTAAAGTAATTTAAAGCAGGAGAATAATTCTAAACAGGATATGAAATGATCAAATTATGTACTCGCCTGTATCCTGAGTATCTGAAGAATATCTACTGTACGAAGAGTGGTGTCCGTCTCCTATAGAACAGTACAAGTCACCATAAGTCTAAAATGATATAACAGACTGCTACAATGCATCTACATGAAGTTTGGGGTCAAACTGGACTAAAGTCAACTCTTGGTCAACTCTAGTCAACTAGACTAGTCAAACTAGGTCAACTAGGTCAAGTCCTAGCCCAAACAAGTCTTACTAGGCCTAACCAAGCCTAGGCTAGCACTCATACAATCACATGACAATGTGAACCACAACAATGCATAATATAAAATAGATAATATATATAAATACATACCTTCATACATACATGCATATCCACATTATATACATATTTATATATATAGGCATATGTTACATCATGCATATTTACATAGTTACATAGATATATACATTCATGCACATTTTTATACATACTTTTATACATTATATATGTTAACATTCATTACAATGCATTATATTTTACTTATACCTTTGATTGATTGATTCATTCATATATGACATTCATTCATGCATTTATACATTCATTCATATTCTATATGCATCAGCTTTTCCATCAAAGTTTCTAGTGACATAGCCGTAAGATCATTTCCTTCGATAATCGCCGTGACCTTGGGGTTCTAGATCTTCGACAATCCTCTTAGCACTTTGCGTATCTTCTCATGGTTGGAATATACTTTGTCAAGAGAAGATAGAGGGTTGACGATGTTGAGGAATCATGTGAACATTTGAGTAATCGTCTCGTTTGGCTTCATTTTGAATGCCTCATATTCTTACATGTCAGACGGCTGGTCTTTGATTCTTTAACTAGTGTG